>JARKIC010001169.1:0-146712 GCA_029378375.1 Mycena olivaceomarginata | reverse complement strand
TTGCTTACGTTTTTTCCTTTTTTGGGGGGGTTGTCAAAGAGGTTAGTGTTTGATCGGCTATGATCGCTCACCTCTTGGTCACTGCCGAATGATTCCGAGTGCTCTGCGCCCCGAAGGTGTGCTCCGAGACAGTGTGCAGAGTATGCCGTCGTGATAGATTATCACTCGCTGAACAGCAGCTACAGTATCCCGAGGATGTTGTTTTAAGATACAAGTTACAGGCGACACGCTTGATTTAAACCAAATTTGGTTTCCACATCGATACTGCAATGTCCTCATTATAATTCCGCATTCAAACGTATTTCTCCTTCTCTGGGAAGTCAATAATTTGATACAGTAGGTCAAGGTAACGATACATCAAGGTGATAGCTAACGGAAGACGAATATGAGATAGATATATCGTGAATCAAATATGAGTCAGCATTAAGTGAGTTGTAATTTATGTCACCGCCGCGACCTAGATATCAAAAATCTGATAGTCGTACTGCGCCTCTGCGCCCCAGAAAGACGGAGTACATGCGCCGATAGGAGCCAACCCCTCCGAGCCGAGCTGTTTCGCATTAACGTCGTCGCTCGTCGCAGGCATCCACGGTTCGAACCGGGCGCATTGGGGCTGCCGGTGGTCACGAACATCTTGTAGCGCGCCTGTATCTCCCTCGTTAGCGTGGCCTGGGCCGGGGTGGGGTTTGGGGTCGTTCCGAACTGTAGAAGTAACGCATGAGATGATTTCGAGTACATAGGTGACTTGAATGGGCATTTGACGATCACTTACGACGATATAAATCGTCCTGATGGCAGACAACGCCGTGCTGGAGGCAGAAGGTAGTGTTCATGACGTTCGGGGGGTACGTCGCGCCGAGGGTGTACAGCCCAACAACGCTGACCCGCCGTGGGCAACCCAGTTGCGTGCAAGGGTCCACGTTGGGCACCTATTTGTCCGCATAAGTAAACACACCGGCAGCATCTCAAGAAAGCAGGAAAAAGAAAACATACCTCCACAGATAATCCGTCGTCAGCACCTCCATCGGCACGCGCGAGTCGCCGTACGGATCCACAGGGTAGAAGCCCGAGTCCATGACAACTTGCGTTCGGTCCGGTCCGAGACTTAAATCGCACACAGGCTCGAAGAGAGACGGGCTGCGGGTCGGGGCCGGGAAAGAGCAGCTGGTACACGGTCGGTCCGCCGTCGTTTTTCACGTTCGTCAGGAGCAAAGGCTTGTTGACTGCGGGGAAAGGCGCGGTCGAGTCGAGCGGGGTGGTTATAAGCTGGCCGTCCAGAACTGGGCGGAGGGGTTCGCCTACTCCAGCTGCCGGGTCGAGATCGTTTGCCTCGTCCTCGAGTAGGTTGTGTGTCGAGGATCGAGTCGAGGGTCAGAGCGTTGTGGCAGGCAGTGTCGCCCGCGGCGCACGAGACGAGATTGTTGAAAGTGCTCTGGAGCAGCGCCTGCGTATTGGTGGACAAAAAGCCGTAGTCCTGCAAGAATATAAACCAAGTGTGTTGAGAAATGAGGAATGAACTGACCATGGGATCGGACTGAAGAATGGCGTTGCGGAAGAACGAGGACGCCGAGGTAGTCTCTGTTACAGACCAGAAACGGATGACGAACAAGTAAGTATCTGTATATGAACGCCGAGGGGATGGCCAACAAAGACCTAATCATACCTGATTATGCATTAAGAATTAATGCTAATTTATAGAAACTAATACTTACCAGCACCGCAGCTCTGACCAGCGAGCGTGATCATGGATCCGTCTCCCCCGAAGGAAGGCAGTACTTGGTCCAAAATTCAAGGGCATTGATGGTGTCCTTCACAGCAAGATTCGTCGGGCCATCTGGAGCTAGGAGGCCAAGCTTTCCTAGTCCATCAGCCAAGCAAGTCTGGATACGCGGCCGCAAGACATACCGCACCAAGCCGATACTGGATAACGGCGACTATCGAGTGGGTCGCAATACCCAGTTTTGAACCATCTAGACCAGGCCCCGTAGCCGATCCGGAATCAAATGAACCGCCACAAGATGTGCCTCCGCTTCGCTCCGGAGATGCATAGAACAGCCAACCAAAAAAACAGTATTTGTCTGCGAGGTACACCAAAAAATGCATGAGCCGAGAAAAGGAGGCTGAGAAAGGGCAAAACCGATGCTCCTGCAGCAGGAAAAGGTAGCAAATTTGATGGGGCCAAGAGATGTAATTCCTAGAGAACCCGAGAAAGCGAACACGGTAGAAATCGAATAATAGAAGAATAAGGACAGAAGAACAAAAAAATGAGTGTCCGCTTTATATTGATCCGACTTACGTTCGTTGACCGCAGTCGACCGGAATTCAGGCACGGCTCGCATTTCCTTCGGCAAAAATCCACAACGCAGAGAAGAAACCCCAGCCCGGAACATGCCCCAGAGGACACTCTAATGTGAAATGGGTCGTGCCCAACAAATTAATCCGAGTGCGGGCGATGAGGACAGCCAGCCTCGCCGGGGCAAAGATTGTAATATGTACAGCAATTGAGTCGGCAGTTGAATCAGTCCATCAAGAATGAGCCGTCAAAGAAATTGCAGACCTCAAATTGAGATTTGAATGTTCTTGAGGGTTCGGTTTGTGTGCAGTGTATCTAGACCCAGAGAGATAGCAGCTCGAATCCCCGGCCTTCAGTGCGACAGAGGATCTTGGCACAGAACCAGATCAGGAGACGATCCTAGGAGGGTACGGCAGAGGAAAGGCATTGGGATCAAATGAGGCGCAGAAGGCTCCAGTCAGGCGTGGATTTATACAGCAGGGGCATCCGCGAGGTGGGAAACGTCCATGGGCTGTGTATTAAAGCTGTTAAATCATGAGACCTGGCTGTTCATCTAAAGAACCTCGGAATGGATTGGACTCAACAGCTTTTACCACTGCGGCGCAGTTGGAGGACTGTCAATTTCGGACATGGTGAGAATATCAATGGCAAAAGGACCAAGATCAAGACGTTGGATTGCCGTGGTGGGTTTTTTGAGTGTTGAGATGTGGCGGAGGAACCGAGAAGAACAGGAGGGGTTAACCCATATGCGGATGAAACCAAAGAAGTACAAAGAATCACGAAGGTAATGTTAAAGAATAACCGCGGCACAGTGAGAATCTTGCTGCGAGAAGTTGCGTCCATCTGCGGACTGCAGTACTTAAGAATGGTTAATGGGGTTAAACACAGAGTGCGAGCAGATGAAGACAAAGGAGTACAGACATATGGAGAAATAGCACAGCCGAGGAGCCATTTCGTTAAAGAACGGTTAATGAATCTCCTGATGGTGCATGTGTTGCGGCTGGCTTGAATAAAACCGTGCACATCTGGGGCACAACGACTGGTGTGGCGCTGGGGAGGATGGAGGGACACACAGAATTCATCACATCTGTGACCTTCTGCGATGGTGCACACATTGTGTCCCACTTGTGTGACAAAACTGTGCACATCTGGGACCCAAGAGTAAATGATTAAAGGTGTGGGCCTCAAGGGTGCACAAAGGAACAGGAATCCACATTTGTTGAGTCAAGTCGGGGGATAAGAAGAGTAGTCAAAGAAATTTGCATATGTGATGACATGGTAAGCTAGGATCCAAAGTTAAAACAGACCTATCATACATGAAACAGGTGTATTTGACGTGTTAGAGGCAGGCAGGAAATTCGAATCTGCACCATTCTCAAGGAGGATTTGAACCACAGCACTGTGATCCATTGCAAATGCAGCCTGCAAGGCAGTTTCATATTCTCCTCCTACTGCATTAATGTCTGCGCCCTTGTCAAGTAGGAGCTGGACCACCCGCTGAGATCCATTATATGCTGCAGCTTGCAATGCATTGCCATATTCACCACCCTGGGCATTCACATCTGCACCATTTTTTATGAGAAGCAGAACAACCGGCTCGTGTCCATTGTATGATGCAGCTTGTAATGCATGGCCATATTCTTTGCCCTGGGCATTCAAATTCACACCATTCTGTATGAGGAGGTGGACCACTGGTGTATGTCCTTTAAACGATGCTGCTTGCAATGCATTGCATAGTATCCACCTTGTGCATTGACATCTGCACCATTCTTGAGGAGGAAGTGAACCACAGGTTCATGTCCCCCTGAGCAAGCAGCATGTAATGCATTACTATACTGACCACCTTTGGCATTCACATCCGCACCCTTCCCATGAGCAGCCGGATCACCTGCTCAATTCCCATATATGATGCAGCTTGCAGTGCATTTCCGAAATGTCCACCCAGTGCATTCACATCTGCGCCGTTGTACGTGAGGAGATAAACTAGTTCCTCATGTTTTTTGAATGAGGCGGCCTGTAATGCATTTCCAAAAAATCCTCCCTGTATGTTTATATCTGCACCATTGTCAATGAGAAGCTGAACCAGTGCCTTCTGTCCATTGAAAGAGGCAGCCTGCAGCGCACTTCCAAGATGGCCACCCTGTGCATTCACATTGGCACCATCTCAAGGAGAACTTGGATCACCATCTTCTGTCCAGTGCGACTTCCAGCTTGTAGTGCAGTTCCATAGTATCCTCCCTGTGCATTCACATCTGCACCATGTGCAATGAGGAGACGAACCATACCATCATGTCCATAATATGAAGCTGCATGTAATGCCATGTCCCTGGTCTCTGCATTTGTTCCCTCAGCCAATAGATGCCAACAATCTTGTTAAATTACAAGCCGCTGATATCCACACCGGTGAATTGCCATATGTGGCCCGGAATCTCCAATTCCATGGAGCAACATCAGTCCAGACCTCCTTCCATCGTCCACAGTTCGACAGAAAGGAGATAATGCTCTTCTTTAGATGCACCTCAGGTTGTCCTTCAGCATCAGACAATATTTTGCATATTCAAGAAATGGGTGTTTGTGAATCAGCTGTGTATATGCATTCCGGGATTCTGGCAGGGTTGCAAATTCTTCGAAAGATAGAATATCAAACAAGCTGACAGTATTTCAGTGTGTGCCATCGGGAATCGGTCCAATTGGATGCTGTCTAGGTAGTCTTGTGCAGTGTAGTGAACAAGGCGGACCAAAGAAACTGTCTTATCAACAGTGATCAGCCCAGCACAAACAGCCAGGATAATGTTGATGTCGAGGATATTGTCAGTATCCAGGGAAGTTGAGTCCGGCTCAATAGCCAAGGCCTCTTGGAGTTCAGCGACAGAAATCAACCGTTTTCATTTGCGACCCAGGTCAGGGCTAACAGTCCCAGTTTACGGTCCTCCTACTCTGATGGTTGATTCGTTCAATGGCTTCACTGTATGTGTCCTTCAAGCCTGTTGGGAGATGCTGCAGAGCCTCTCGGACTGCTTTTATGGTATTCTGACAGTGAGAGATTCAATGTGAAGTTGGCAAGTAGAAAACCTGGTGATCTCAATGTTCAGACAGGTTCTACATAAAATTTTAAGTAAATTTTCCTTACATTCCCTTGCAATTGGCAACAATCTTGGACTGTATCTCATCCCTGAGTTCTGGGTGGGTTTGAATATGCTTGGAAAGGTGTGGCGAGTTTTTTATCTGCATGCTAGATATCTGTAGATGTCCTCCTCGGTTGCCTGAATCTCTATCATTCGCAAGTCCGGAAAGACAGCGCCAAGATCAAGGTGGGGTCGGGACGTCATCATGATATGGACTTGAGGTCCCAGTGTACCCAGATATTCAAGGAAAAGGTGGCGGGCATGCTCTGGGTATTCATCCAATGCATCAGATGAAATACACCTTGGAATATGGGCTAATGGCAGACTCCAAGGCCTTACAGAGTTCATCGATATTGGGTCTGGTCTGCCGTTCCTGGTGGTAATCATACAGTCCATGCATCGTGGCAGGAATGGATCTCGCCAGAACCAGCTGTTTCAACAAAGCTCCAAGAAGATTCGGAAGGGATTGGATCTCTGTTTCTTTATGGTTCAGGTATACAGGCCAAGCCAATGAGATTGTTTTGAGCTTCAGCCGAGATAATTGACGACCAGGGACCTATTAGAGGTATAGATATAGTGAGTCATCCACCAATGGTGTGTAAGCACATACGCAAGGACCGTCTTTCCAGCTCCGGCTTTTAAAACGTGGATCAGCCGGATATTGGAATGTGTGGTGGGAATAAATATTTACGCATTCCTCGGCACCACAAGTATTCCACAGAACTAGTCTCCCACTCCTGGAACCGAATGTCCTCCAAAAGCCATTCACCAGTTCCGGGTTGTAAGGTGCTGAAAATATCAACCTGCCTTTGGAGGAAATTCAGGGGCGACAGCCAATCGAGGATTGTGTTCCGCTTCTCAGCCTTGGAAGTTTGAACATCCCATAAGAACTGAGGCCGAAACGTACCTGATGTGATCCTTTTGCTCTCGGGCAGCCTCCTTGTAAAATTTCAGGATCTCTGAGTAAGTTTTTAAAGGCCGATCCACCTTTCTTGCAAACATTGCTCACCATCCTGGCTGGAAATGTAATTTTGGCTCATATCCCTGCACTCGAAGATATGTATGTGCACCATTGAAATACGATGCGGAAACATACCAGATACCCATGGTTAACCAGACAGTACTCAAGACCTTGATGCGCTCGAGTTCCTCCAGATAACCAGCAGTTTCTTTTCTGTTCCATAAAGTCCAGGTAAGCCTTGCAGTGAAGTTTGACATGCCCTCCCGAGGGCCCAACTCTTAGTCAAGTCCGTCATTGTTGTCCGGAACGTTGTCAAGGAACCCAATATTTGCTGCAAGGCCTCGCTCGAGGGGTTGGCCTCCACACGTTTGAGGAGCTCTGCAAACAACAGTTGGAGGCCCTGTAACTCCGAAAACAGCTTCTGTTGTCCCTTGCGTGCATCATGGAAGTCTTTGAAGTACTCCCGGGCCCGCAATGCTATCAACGAGCTGGAGGATGCTAGCGACGGTGCCAATGGCTTCGGCCATGAGGGCGAGAGGCAAGATGTCAAAGGCCCCAAGCTGCCGTGAACGTGAATCATCCTGCCATCAGCTCCTCTGAAATCAGATAAAAGATCGGCCACCACCCCCTGATTTCAAGGGGCTGCCGGGCCGTGAATGCTGGACCGGACCATGGGTGGTTGGTTGGTCGGCCAGGGCAAGTTTTTATTTTCTGATAGGAGTTTTCCAGGTCGAAAACACATTATAATTCCTCTGGAGCATTTGATATGGTACTCATGCTCTGCGAGTGTCTTTACCTGCGGTCTCACCATGCTTTCCGCATTCGGTCGATGCCCCAGCCTATGAGGCGGGGATACTTGAGGGTCATGTGCCAATTTCACGCCAAAATTCTGCCACGATCAAGCGCAAATTTTCGTGAGATGACGACCACAATGTATGGGCCAGCTGGTCCGGTATGTGCTGTATGACAGCTCCTGGGACCCAACTAACGATTAATAGGCATTGGATGCTATCTGGCAGAAGGACGTACACGAGCCTGGAAAAGCCACCTGTCCTACACGGCTATCCCGGATGTCACCGGAATTCGATAGGACCCGTTGCCGATCGAAATCCAATGATTTTCGGCTCGGTTTCTAAGATTTGATCATTATGAGCCATTGAATATACGGATTAGTGGAATCCATCGGCTCTGTGCTCATATTTCGACAGTCAACCCACAGTATTCAGATGCCACTAGATGCGACCGTAACTTAATCATATTCTGCTCTTAACTGGACCACATGCATAAAGTTCTTTGAGGCTCTTTACTCTTTCGACTGCATCCAAGCTACTATAACTTTAAATAGTGTATATAATACAAGTCTGCTTGGTTTGTGGCCTGTGCCAAGGTGCACGCTAATTGTGCACAGATAGTATACGGCATTGATACAGCAGCGAACGAGTGTAAGGCTGACAGTGGAAACAGTCATTTATTTATACATAGATTGAATTGCAAGCGGGGAGCATTGAGCTCGGCTGCTCGGTGTGGCGTGCACTGAGCTGAGGAATGGCGGACTTAGACCCGCTCTCAAGACATTCAAACTCCGATAGACTGTCCGTGCACCAGGTGGTTGATGTTTCAGACTTTGATGTCGTGATGATTTCTTCTTGCCTTTTCCTCCCATTTTCGCTCCCGCCCCACGCTGCCCTTGGTCCCTCCTCCTCTCACCTCCTTCCACGAAGTCATGTCAAGATGCTAACTCAGCGAGGTCAAGACTCTGTTGCTGTTTAATACCCGTCGGACGACATTCCTGGGTGTCGTATCATCAAGGTGTGTCTTGCGCTTTATCAAGTCCTCCTGCGCCTAACCTTCTTTACAGTACACCCTTGCTGCCCAGAGGCTAGTCCCAGGGCAGTGCAGCTCGCGCTGACCAGTTAGACTTGCTTGAGCACTGGTGGCTTTGTGGCACAACGGTTGTCGACCAGTGCACCTGTCCGGCACCGGACTTGTGTGCATTTCTTTTTAGGTGTCGTTTACAGTTACCTTACCATACAAATAGCCTCTTAGCGTACTCTCATAATATGTATCTCCCTCAATAAAAATATGGTTTTTAGCCCCAACCGAACCCCCTACTCAAAATAATTCTTTCGGTGCATTCTGGTTCCTCCTGCGCACAATGGCCTGCCCGTAGTATGCCCAGGCAGACTCATTCAAATTCAAATGCTAGCCCATTGGAATCCAAAGGGGCGTATATTCTTCGGAATCCATTGGACGCCCAGTGGATTCCAAAGATCTCCGGAACCATAGAATTCCGGTGACATCCGGGATAAGATAGGCGTCAGTCACTCCCTACGAGGGTCACGTGGACCTGTCACATCACGCGTAACGCGGCAAAATTTTCGGGTGCTCAACTCAACATGCCGGATTTCGGCTGTTTTTGAGTTTTTTGAGGTCAAAATTCTTTCAAGGTTTGTTACGGTCAGGAGCTAAAATTTCTGAGGTGTGTGGCAGGTATATTACTGATTGAAATCCACTTCTACTATGTGATATGTCTTTCAAAGTCATTAGTTGTAGGACAACCTGTTATCTTGAGTGTAACTGTTTTGGTTAGCAGGAGTTACTATATATGGGCCGTGTGAATCTTACATAAGCGGCAAATTTCGACGGCTTCCAAACTCAAACCGTGTCCAACGTGAAAACATCATTTTTACACTCAAAAAAATGGGTCACTAAAATTTGACACTGCTCCACCAATTGGACATATTTTAAAAAATCTGAGACCGAGGATCTCTCCAATGATTCAAATACACCATTTCTCGGTCCTACTTTTGATCTTTGATGTTTGTAGCCAGAGCCTTGTCGATGTCACGCTTTGAGTCACGTGACCCTCGTAGCAAGTGACTGGCGCCTATCTTGGCCGTGTAAGTGCAGCTTGCTTCGCGGCTACGGAACATCGGGCGTCATTAACCTTGTCAAAACTCACCTGGACACGGTGGGATGCACACGAGCCCAGGACAAGAAGACAAGCAGCACCGCGCAGAAACGGCTCGCTCTTGACATTCTTCAAAGAGGAAGACGGCTCCGATTGCAAAATTGCTAAAGCCCACTGTGAAAGCCCCATCACCAATACGACGAACCGCGGGCACCAGCCACTCACCCATCTATCGCTGCTGCCGCTTCGGTCGCACCTTCCCTCTGTCACCCAAACAAGAAATTCTCGTTCCCCGTCCTCCCGCGCAAGTCAGCTTCTTGACCAGCTCCGCACAAGCGTTGAACTCTTACCGTCTACGCTCCCCCGCGCCGACCAAGATAACCCATTGTCGGAATTTGCGGGCAGCCAACGGAATATGTTTCGCAACGCACGCCGGCAGGTGAGCTGTGGGAAGAATTGGCACCATATTTCCATCGGGCTTTTGGGTATGGAATGGGCCTGGAAGACCGGACACGCATGGTGCAGCGTGGCATGTCTGGGCTGGACGGTGTAATTCGATTCCTCGAGTACTTCATCTGCGAGCGTGGGTTAGAAGGTGCAATGGTCGAAGTTAAATTGAGCAACTCATCGAAGCCGTGCAGTCCGTGTATGTCCGTTCACAGTCTACTTTGTAGCAGCACTCATAATCACGTAGGCTCCAAGAACATGGCATCCCGCGCTCAGGTGCTGCCAACCCCTCGGCGATTTCCAGTCCCACCTGCCATCCCGTCATTGATGTAGACGCAATGGATGTCGACATGGAATTACCTTCTGGAACGGCCCTGCCAGCGGCCTCTCATCGTTCGAAAAAATCACCACCATGCTCGGGATACCTTTTCCCATTCCAGGGCGGCCAAACCGCTAGCTCCGATTATCCTTTCATGCTACACGACACCTCCAACCCGCCTTGGGGATATAGCGGAAACAACGACGGGCGTACTCACCTTGCGGTCAATCAAGTGTGCCAAAATTTGCGACAAGGAAGTTCAAATTGCCGAGCCTGATGCAGACCTCCCCCGTCATCCGATCCTCCAGGGTATTTTGCAGCGTGCGGCAGAAGGCATTCCCGAGGGCGCAAACTATTCGTTCAATCCCATTTCGGGGCTGATAGAGCACCTACAGCGCAAGAACGGGCAAATTAAACGGCTTTCGCTTGCGCGGATTCAACGCAGTGAAGCGTATCGCAGGACAGGCGCGGTCATTGACGGACCACAAGCGCTTTCGTTCGGGCAATTGGCAGCGGCAAGGTGGAGAATGTGGATCGCCTCGTGCGCGTGCAGTTGGGTCGGAAACAGGGTTATCCGCGGACTTCTGTCGACGTGGGACGATGCGGCAAACGGAGTGTATGCGCCAAAGAGCTATACCGAAGCAGACGACCTCCGTGGGGTCCTTCTTTGGAAGATGGCTGGGAACAGAGTGGCCGATTTTGCTCATCGCGCGCTTGGCCTTCCGAGCAGAACCACATTGCGTAAGCGAACAACGGTTCCGCCGATTGTTCCTTCAGCTGGTCGGCCGCAGGCCGCTGAGGTCGCACAGAACGTCGGGGCCTGCTTCGAGGGTATCGCAGATGTTCTTGCAGCCAAGAAACCCAAGCACAGTTACCTTAATATACGACGAGGATTGCGACGGACCGGCGCATTCGATGGGACCCACGGACCAATAGCTTCCTGGGAGTATGTCGACCGCACGCGAACAAAACCAGTCTCCAGTTTAAACAGCGAGAAGGATCTTGAGGAGCTGTTCCGTGCGAAGGAGGAGGGAAGATCCACTTTGGCCGGTGAGGTAAGTGATCGTTGATTCTTTCACACGGTCGTTCCTTCTCTAAGATTTTGTCAGGCAACAGTCGCAGCTCTCGGAATGCTCACAGACGAGACACGGCTCTATGCTGCTCGTCCAGTTCTTATCTCGGGAGATTTGCAAGAAGGAATCCGGCTTGGAACACCTCTACAATGTTTTTAAATCCAACAATCGACGGCGTAAACAAGAGGTAGGCGGAATTCCCGATCAGACACAGAGACCTCTTTGACAACTCCCCTCAATTAGGAACACAGCCACATCAGCGACTTTTAGGGCCAGAATCAGAAACCTTTGATTCGGAATGTCTCGTCCATCTTGAGGCTCCAAAATTTTGCATACCCTCCCATTATTGTACGTTCTGCGTATCCTGAGCCACTCAAACATTTTAATAAGGTAAGATACATGTACATTTTTGAGTCTTCAGATTTCAACACCTAAGTGACCCTGCCTTCTTGATAATTGCTTCGACCTCTGGCCGAATACTAGCCAACATGTCCTTCGTCGTCTTAACAGGCTTCCAGCCAATCGAAAGCGAGTGTGTCGCACGGCATCGCGAATTGGAACCGAGACCTGCAGAGCCCTGCTTGGAATTGGAACCAGGAGGCTCAAAATACTGATACAAGGACCACGCACCCCGAAGTATTTGTCCAGGTCCGCCTGGGTAAATGTCGTGGGTTCGTCACTCTGGCTTTTCCCCAGCGCAACAAGCGCTGTGCCAATCGCCTTGCCGACATCGTACAGTGAGTGCTCACCGCTCGCGCCGAAGTAAAACCCATTCCGCCCGTGGCCGGTGGCTGCGTCCGATACGACTTTGTCGTAGAGCGTTGTGTACAAGTCGGCAACTGTAAGATTATTGATTGATGTCGATGAGCGTAGCAGGCAAACATCAGAACGTACGCTCGTGAATCTCGACATTGGGCCAGAGGTTCTTGCCTTCTCCGACCATGCCCGCCTGACCGCGATCCAATGCCGCAGATATGAGTCTCGGGATCTGCATCGAGTGTGGTTTTGGATGCCCAAGTCGACGAGGCGACCCGCGGCGAGTCCGTAAATGGTGGACGGAAGAATGATGTAGCTTTTAATGTAACCTGGACCGATATTCAAAAATTACTCATTGAGGCTCGTGCTCTGGACGCAGACCTTTTGCGTCGGCCGCGGTGATAGCCAAGTCGACGTCTCGGTGCATTTGCGTCGGCGCAATGGTCTCGATTTGGTCGGCATCTGAATCATCATAAATCGTGACGTCTGAGTGCATTCCTTTTGCATCGTCCGATATAACGCCTAGACAAAATTCAATAATTCAGTAGGTTTCACAGTCCGATTGACGCCAAAAACTCGCACCTGTGCCAGACTTTGAACGAAAATCAACTCGGGGACATCAGTTCGAACGTAAAATACCACTCACAGTGTTGATAAAAATAGGAACCGCGCCCGAAGCGTGCCTTTTCTTCAAGCCTGCAAGCGTGGCCTTCGCCGCACCAAGATCATCGCAGTCTGCCTGCGTTACGGTGTCACGGACATTCATACGAACGATAAACACATCTCAACATACCGTGGCAATAACGACGTCTGCCTCGCTGGCAAGCTTTTCGACAAGCGCGGCATCGGTGTGAGAGCCGACAACCGCGTTAACCCCAAGCTCCTTGAATTTTTCTGCCTTATTGGGATCCCGCACGAGTACGGTGAATTGGAACATATCAGCATGGGGATGGGCCAGGAAGCGTGCGAGAACTGAGCCACCGATGTAGCCTATCAGGCCGACATAAATGCGATAAATCCAGCTTCAACTCGAGGGCACGTACCAGTTGCGCCAGTCAAGAAGTTAGTTTTGGTGCCAGACATTGGGTTGTAGATGGTTGGTCGGAAGCACTGGGAGGTGAAAGATGTGGAATTTATAGGAGAAAACGATGTCGATGACGTCATTCTTTGGATTGCTTGATAAGTGACTTAACAACTTACCAAGCATTGAATGTGGTTCAAATTTACCCACAATTACAAAGCTGGAGGTCTGTACCAACCAGCTAAAAAGAACTTTCGAGAAGACAGGCTACGGCGGCTTTCGGGCACATACTCAATCGAGGCTAGATGCTCAATCATGAGTATATACCAAAAGGATGGGAGTGGGACTCGGCCAACCCACTGTCGGTAAGCGAGTCCCACAGAGGGAGCTGTCAGCAGTGGGACTCACAACGCGTCCAGTGAAACTCGCTTGCTAGATCAACAATCGATGTGTGACAGAATATGCGATCAGATGGGAGGGCATCATCAATGCCGCGCATCCTACTCACTGCCTATTTAAGTTAAGTCTTGGAGAAATATTCTATGGCAATGAGCAACATAAGTTTCAATGAACAGTGACTGTCCCGCCATTGATTTTGATGACAGATGGCGGCTCAAACATCCATTTGGCAGCATACATTGGAGACCTTGGAGTCCCTGAGAGGTGAGATGAAGAACAAGGCCGGCTGGCTCGCAAAGGAAGCTCTGGGCTAGAAATGGGCCGTACGACAGAAAAACCAAACGAGAAGAGTGTGATAAATATGTACAAACATCTGAATATGGTTTCCTACTAACTGCCAGCACAGCCACAAGGTTCAGGGTCGTGTAATTACTTTGATGGTTGAATTGCTTTGGCGGGGAATAACAAGCATATGAGTGTGTGGGAGTTCTATGAAGTATTTTTCAGCACGGTTTTGCTGGTTGCAGCTGCGGGCTCAGGAATATCTTAAGTTGTTTTTAATATTTGATTTTTTAAGTTACCTCATTGGGTATGAGCATGCTATCCCACTGGTATTTAGAGTGCCCTAAACCACTCTGAAACTCTAGCTCTGGATTGGTGGCAGTTTATTGCTTGCAAACATCCTGCGAGTATGCAATCCGCAGAAGCATTCACAAAATAGATATACTGAGAGCGGCGGGATTTTGCACACCTGAAAAACAGAGGATTTGGCTCTGTTCACAGGACTGATGCAGGTATCCGGTGAATTCCGAGGGTAACCGGCAATGCCCGGAGATGGTTCAACATGCGACTAATAGACAATGGGGTGGAGGAGACAACGGCGCCACTTACCTGTACAAATGACGAGTCTGATGGGGAACAACGGCGATCAAAAGATGTCAAAGCGAGCAATACAATCAAAAGTGTACCTAATAGGTCCTCCGTGGGCTGAATGGGTGCGCAACGGACACGTTGGGACACATATTGCCCAAGGGATGGTGGTGCATAGTTAGGCAAGGCCTGGTTACCACCAGGTATAGCCCATTGCCTAGAGGAATGGCAGGGGACGTACTTCCTTGGAAAGGTCACCAAGGGAGTGCATCTGGTGTCAAGATACGGACACCTCTGCTGCTGGTTGCTTAGGAATCAGGCTATGGGCAGGCTTTGCATTGATTATCGACTATTTGTAAAGACCAAATATTAGAGGTATAAAAGGAGGACAAGTGTACTAGATAAACACAATATTATGCCCGGGTTTACCACCTGTGTTTCTGAACTCTCGCTTGTTGGATTTGAATTGGGAATGGAACTCTACGGATTGTTAACGGGAATTGGGAACAGAACAAACGATTACGTGGCCCGGGGCTAACCCATTGTTAGTTGCTTGGCCTATATCATACCACCAAAAGAAAAAAAAAAAAAAAAAAAAAATTGGAATGGAATTGGGTTTTGGGTTAGAATTGGTGTTGAGGGTTTTAGACAAAGAAATTTAGCTTGGGTTTCCAGACAACCACACATACCTTTTGATCCGCATTCACGGTTTCCTGCCATGCCCCCCGACGGCTGGGCTTGGTCTGCAGACATTTCCCGGAAACAATATTGCGCTCATTTTGGACTATGTTCTGCATAGTGTGTAGAAGGATGCCCAACATGTCTCATGCAGCAAGGGGCAGATTGAATGGATTAAAATATAATATAAATAAATAAATTGAACCCCCTGCTCAAGTTCGACTGTATTTGTAATTGGTTCCTGCGGCTCTGTGTGTATGGGAGATCATTGGAGGCGGTAACTCCTGGGACATCCTTGAACTGGTCCAATTGACCTGTGGATATCAGTCAGATGCCTTTTATATTCATGCTGAATGACTTACCTACTGTGACGGCAGGGCCGCAGCGGATACTGTTGATTTTATCATAAAGGATGCTGATGGCTGTGTCTTGAAACTCCTGAGATTATAAACCGGGGCTGATCATGTGCAGGTCATCGGCCTGGGGGGTCTGGAGTGCATTACAGACACACTGAGAGAGCTCAATCTGTTTGTCACACATCTCAGGGGTCAAGACGCTGTGTTCAATCTGTAGTAGTTGTTTTTGAATTGCACAGGATTCGAGGTCTATCAGACGATCCACCCCTCTCAAGGCCGCTTCCCCCAGCGCAAGAATTGCCCTCCCAGCCACCCTTCCAGGGCCCCAGATTTTTCTGAGGCTCCAACTATTTAGTTTAGGTTTACGGTTGGCCGTAAACTAAACCAAAACCAAAAAATAAACAGTTTAGAAAGGGTTTAAACCGTTTATGAACAATAACATTTTGCCAAAAATAATAAAAAAACACTGCAGCAGAAACTGAAACATTATCTAATATTTCAGATAGCCTGCTTTGACCCATCTTCTGAGCATTGACTGGGGTATCATTTCAGCTTTCAACGATGAGTGTGCCTTGTGGCACAGATGCTGTGACTGGGAGAAGAGCCACTCAAGGATACACCGGTTGCTGGGATGGCGAGGAAGTCATGCGCCATCCGCGAGACAACAGGAAAGTGAACACCAAATTCCTACACGTAACTCGGTCAAATGCAGCATGGGCAATTCGGTATGTCAACGGGCTTTCGCGGTTCCAGTGCCGCCCGGGAATAAAATGGTTAAAATGGTTTAGTTTAATTTGTTTACAGTTTACAGCCCCTGGTAAACTAAATAAAAATAAAACCCTTTTACGATTTAAAACCTAAACTAAATAAAACAGTTGGACCTTAGATTGTGCTCGGAACAGTTGACCTGAGTAGAGGCTGGTTCGGTACGTCACTGGGAGTCTGGACATGTGATAAGACGGGAGTGGGAAGAGGGGAGCGAACTTCAAAGACCGAGGAAGACACTGGGAGGATGCAAGGAGGAAGAGGCTGAGGAGCGTGTTGATGCTCGGTTTGTTCCGGCATCCCTTCTCCGAGTAGGTTGTTCTCAGTAAGTCGCACTCTCGCTGATCGCCAGAATTTGCCTCGCTCAGGTACGCTGGGCCCCACGGACGGGCACAGCTGTAGTCCCTGTAATAAGACTAATATACGGACGAACAAGCAAAAGGTGCGTGCTTGGCAGGCGAAAATACATTGCCTTGCCGGTTCAACCCTCGCTCAACTCAAAGTCCGTACCGTCCAATTTCTGCTTCGAAATTAGCTACTGAAGCGCTGCACATAACCACAGGTTGAAATGTCGCAGATTTTCGGCTCGATACCAACTCTCGCCCTTCAAGCTTCGAGGCGCGCGTTTCGTGCCCCACTGCTTCCCCAATCAACCTCGCCCTCTCACCCTCACTCTCTTTCACCATACCACCAACATACAAACACATTCGCTATATTCTAAGATATCTACCTACTGCTACTTACCTCGATCCATCTGCGCCTCGTAGATTCGTCGCCCCATCAACTTGTCAACTGGAACTGCTCAAACAGCGCCACGCCCTCCCACTTCCCTGCCGCCTCGCTGTCTGCGCCGCCCGAGATCACCCCACTCACCGTCCCCATGGACCGCGCATACGCCGGGTTCGCGCCGACGAGGGGCGCGGTCACCGTCGCAGTCAGCTCCAGCTCCACCTTCCCTGCTCCACTCGTCTCTGCGCCGTCGAGCTCCACAGACACCCGATACCCCTCCGGCCGCGGCGTCCCCAGCGTCGGCGGATAGGTCGTGTTCCCCGCGGGTCGGACCACGACGCTGCCGAGCGCACAGCTCGCCCCGCGATCTTGTTATCGCGCGCGAGGTACACGCTGACGTGCTCCGCACCCGCGAGGGTCGAGGTAGTCGAACCACACGAGCGAGTAGGGGCCGAGGCGCGCGTGGGCCCCAGTACCACGACGCGACGCGCGATGTGAAGGGGATGTCGGACCAGTTCTGCGGCGCGTGTCAGCGAGTGAAATCACTTCCGTCTCGTTCCGGTCAAGTCAAAAATCGTTCCAGCGTTCGAAAGGGGCGCGCGGAAAGCGCCGGGCACGTTGAGGAACGCGTCGAACGCGTCCACATCGCGTAGATGCAGGTGCACGACGACGCAGGGTTACGAGAAAATAAATAAGACAGACCAAACGCACCTTATCAGCATACCCGACCCTCCGAACTTCAGCGGCACGCCGCCGACAAGGAGGTCGACCGAGGCGTTGGCGTCGGGGACAGCGTTCGCCCAGCCGATGTTGGGGCCGACGAGAAGCGTCTGGCCCACGGGGGAAGAGGCAGGGGCCACAGGGGTAGTGCGGTGGGGCGGTCTACAGTTTGCCGACGCGTCAGCCGTCAGCGGAAGACTTGATAAATGCATGTAGAGACAGGCGCACCGGCTCGAAGCTAATCTTTCCCTGCACACCTATACCCTGCGCATCCACGAGGACGACGTACCCACCCGCCGGGGTGGCGCTCCAGCTGAGCCCCGTCCCATGCCAGACACCACTCGTTCTTCCCTGAGCATCAGGCACAACTACCGTGGCGCCCGCCGCATCCGCCTCTGCCGACCACAGCGTCCCATTCGGGAACGACAACCCAGATGCGCGCGACGGTGATCGATGGGGAGGGCGAGAGGAGCGGGAACGCGGGCTGCGAGCTCGTGAAAAATGTCACTACGACCGAGGCGCGGGATGACGGGTCGGTGGAGACGGCGTCGAAGTACCACCAGTCGTACGCGAGCCGTTGATAGGGCTTACTTGGGTGCATCGAGCGGCGAAGAGGTCGAGACGAACTGCGCGTTGCTGGTGCCGTTTTGGATGGTGGAGGGAATGAAGCGTGTGAGGGCCGTAAGCGGGGGTGAGGACCGCGCCTAGGGCGGCGAAGAGGGTTAGATGCATCCGGAGCATCTAGTGGTGGGAGGGAGAAGAAGAGAGTAGCGGCGTAAGGGCGGGACGTTTGGACATGGTTGACAAAGACGGAAGTGGTTAGCCCGACAGCGGTCCGATCAATTGTTTCATGCCTCAAGGGATGCCGACTCCCGAGGCATGCCGCACCGTCCGCATTTAGACATTCTTGTTCACGTCCGTCATTCTGGCTGACGTTTGCCATCGGCACGACGGAGTGGGTCGGGATGTGGCAGATGCAGGCACATGTCCGGAAACCCGTAAATACGGTCGGAGTTGGTTGGGTTGTGGCCTTGAGATCGAATCAAGTTTGAACCAAACCCACATCCCTGCGTTCATTTGATCCCCGTGAAGCGTGCGACTGCTTCCACGGAGATTAAAATACGGAGTTCGCAAGAATTTTAATACATACTTAACCGATGATCGTCAGGGCTGTTCTGGGCAGTCGGTCTGAGTTGACCTTTTCTCACGAGGGTTTGATGTGATCCACACTTTCTCCTAGAAGGTCACGTCCTCCTCGCACAGCCTCGCACCCCGCCTCGCAGATCCCACGTGTTTACCGTGTTTGAGGAAGTCTTGTTTGAGTAAAATCCACCTGTAGCCTTAGGTAGTCTCTGTAACAGATACTCTAATAAATTTGATGACGAACAAGTACTATCAATATTAGAAGCGTTAGGGAAACTGCTGGCCGACCAAGGGTATCGACTCCATTTCTAAACGCCAGCCTGAACCTCAAACAACATCTGGACTCTTGCTTCGGACCTTGTTCGCAAACGCACAGTTCAACAGGGGGTACGTTTGTACCGACATGTTCTGAGTCTTGGGATTCCAATCTCGTTAGGCCTCTGCATTCCAACCTTGTATTTGACAGCTGTAATTGCCTCTGTCACCCTACTATCACAGGCCAGTCCAACAACTGTATTAACTGCCAAATCCACTGTACATCAGAGCCTTTCAAGCCATTGAACTGGAGGCGAAATCTGCTTGCCCAATTTCATATTGGTTACTGACTCATTTGCCCAAATGTGCTGGTAAAAGGTGGGGGACTACGCTGCCAGTGACGCGTAAGCCCTGTAGTTTCGGACCGAGATCGACTATCTCGCATTCGTTTCAAATCGCAATTGTCTCACTCACTTTGCAACGAGATTTGTTGGGCCTTGTGCAGATATCATTCAATGATTCGAAGATGTGAACGAAGCTAAAATGCTTGTAGCGAACTAATATGCGAGCATGTGCTATCATTTGTATTGCATCGAAATTCCAACCTCATTCGGTTTCCACGAGTTCTACGAGCTAAGCAGGAAATGGCTTAGTCGCTAAGTTGAAGGTGCGCCCAGGCGCACTGGCCTGTGAGAGAAAGCTAAGATAGTTGTGGGCAAACTAATATGCAGTTGTATTGTATATAAATAAGTTAAGAGAATCCCAACTTCGTTGACTTGATGCTCGACACTAGGCTATCTTCACTCGGCCTTGAGACTTTTGTTGTTTGCAACCCTCTTCTTCGGCTTTGTCATCCTAAGACAGCCATGTTAGGAGGTTTCCTTGGCACATTTTAAAACGAGATACGAACCATCATCTTCCAAATAGCATGACACAACAAAACGAAGGTGCTGTTGGAGTTTTAAGTTGAATCCACAGACTGATTCTGAGAAAAATGAATATCACAAACCTCAGTGCGAGCAAAGCTATCTGCCAGAAGTATCCGACCGCTACATACGGAACAATGTCAGGGACCGACCGAACACTCACAGGTTTTCACTCACCATCGCTTACAGTCGGTGTATCTGGTATACCCGGCGTTGCACTTCGAAGGCTGGGGAGAGCAAACAAGAGCGCGGTGGATGCTGCCACGATGCCGAATCTTTCGGTCTGGCGATTTTTCAGGAGAACCACGGCAGTTGCAATTACAACACCGAGGGTCACAAGCCATGTGGCTAGGGTATGTCTATAAAACTGCCTTCGTGAAGGTGGAATGAGAAGACGCACTGATAAACATTAAGACTGCAAAGAATCGAACCACCTCTCTTCGGTGTATTGTAGCGGAGAGGAGGACGGTTCCATCACCATAGAACGCAAGTGTATAATTTTCAGACAGCTGCTGAAGCGATGTACGGGCAGAAAAGAGGGTCCATATCTTGTCCGATCTGGAAATACAGCGGAAGGACTGTGTAAGCAACACCGTCCACCCCGCTTACGCCACGATCGTAAGCCTCGCGCAAGGAACGACTGAGTTGTCAGTGGCCTTGGTTAAGCTTTGGGCGCCTATGACAAGAGCTCCCGAGTAGCCATCGAAAGGGAAGTGGGAGATCGACCCATCCTACGAGGGTGTTGTGAGTGGGTTATAGACGGATATTTAGTAGATCTCACGGCAGTTGTGTTATACGAAGTCGAATTGGTATCTGTCTTATTTCCATAGTTCATGGAAAGAATCAGAGGTGACCTCAATCCTTCCGGATCTGTTACAAAGAAACAGACTATAACGGCCACGCGTCAACAGTTGCACGGATAGTATCAGTGGAATATAATACCTGGGATTGCATCAGCGCCCTCGGGCACCTTAGGATCGTCCAGCTTTGCGAGAATTGCTTCCATGTCGAAGGAGAGAAATGGAAGAACCAGGATCGAAATTCTTCATCGATATTGTGACCCCAACTGCCAATGAACTGGGTGCTGGCTCAGGTGTGTTGGGCGGCGGTTCCCCTGTTGATCGAAAGGACCGGTGTGGTAGTAAAATTAGTGTGAATCAAGCGATGAGAGAAGCTTGTAAGGCGCACAGTCACCGTTGACCAGATCCAGAGAATGTTTATTCTCAGTCTTTTTGACCGATTTGTTGAAAAGTACACCGGTGACAATGACGGCACGATGATCGCAAGGGAGAAGATTATTATTGTGATATATGGAATCATTCTTCGAGCGAAAAGACAAGCGTTTTCTTTGGCGTTCGCTCGCCCGTCTCTACGATAGTGTCAGATATTCTGGGATGGAACTTTTATGCGATGAAAAAACGTATTGTACCTTCCCCGGCCCATGTACTCACTTGACATTGTAACAGAGTGATATTGAGAGCCCCCGTGCAAGTCCATCAATATTAGGAGACTGGAAGAACCGGCCTAAGATAGAATGGGATCAAAAGAAAGATGGTTCATGCTATTGAGCGCCGCACTGCACATATATACGGAACAGGTTGACAGATGGGGAAAACTCGAGGGGGCTGAACCTATTAATAATATCGGACCTGTTTGAAAGAATTGACGCCTGCACCCGGAGCCATCCAAGTGGACTCAACGCGCCAGCACGTCGACTCGGCTCATACACGGTGGACACCTTACATCCCAGAGTTCATGGAGAGCCAGGAATGCATTCCTCTTCCATGACGAGCCTTTCCACGGTGTACTTGATTCCATGGTTTATCCCTCAGCGGAGCGACGAGAGAGTAGTCATGCCGTACTAGCAGGAACATCCGATCGCAGAACGCGACTGTTTCTAGAGAGTTCGGAGTTAAGCTAAGACCCATTACCACCGTTACAAAGATTTCCCGGCCCCAGCTTTTATGAAGGCTGTTCCGCAGGCGGCATGCAGTCAAGTCTGGGAGCTTGCCGGGTCGGCATTCCTATGCTCGAATAAAGGCTATCAACGGGGAAGCTAAATAGGCGCTATGACGTACGCGATATGAGGGCCAGGGTTTGGTTGCAATTGGTGGTGACGGAAATAGTGAGACGATTCCGAGTACAGGTATGTCGGAATCCCATAACGGTATTAGCTGAGGTGCATGCGGACCACAGAGAACAGATACATTTATCGCTTCCATGCCACGGTGGCCACCCAGTGAGAGTAGTACACAGACGCTTTGCGGTGAGCCACCAGGAGCCACCCGGTGGTTCTTCCGGCATGTGGTGGGAGGTGGCTCTCAGATTGATAAATGAGTGTACTTACAGCTGAATGCAATATTCTAGAGCGTTTCAATTCGCACAGATGTGGAGCCGGAGAATCCCGGTTGTATTGAGCGCATCAGTACAACGTCATAGAGCCTAACGGCGCATCACCCCGCAAGCTGCCGTTCACTGCCGCCCGCAATAAACGACTTTCACACGCTGCCACAGCTCCACACTGACGCAAAACGAAACGCTCTAGAATATTGCATTCAGCTGTAAAACATTCAGGTTATGATGTCATACCTGAACCACTCACAAGCCACCGGAGAGCCACTCAAAATTTTGTGTGGAGCCACCTGGCTCCGCATGCGTGATGAGCCACCGGGTGGCTCCCGGTGGCTCACCGCAAAGTCTCTAAATATGTTTTGTATTCCGGTGCCCGGATACGTAAAGGGAGCTCGCTGATACAGAGTTCCAGTTATGATTTGTGAATCAAAGCATTTTTTTTTTTATCTGGCAGAGATGTTGAATTTACTGCTTTCAATTATCATTAAATGCATACTTGCTAATGTCCATGCCATAAGAATCTAACAGAAAACCAAGTCCAGCCTGGCAGGCAGTGTCGGACCCTAGCATCCTTATTGACTCAGTAACTGGTTTTTGCAACTGGGCCCACCCAAACGATTTCCAGAAAGCTATGCTGCAAAGTGTTTTGACTCTAGAAATAGCAACACAAGGTACTTAGTTGCATCCTCTTGGTCACGTAGAGGATGAGAAAGAGAGAGAGGCAAAGAAGAGCAGCACTATGTGCTGCATGTCAGCTACGCAGATCTCCCAGGGAGAGAGAAGGTGTGTGTGTGGTTCCGGCTGAGGGGATTTAGTATTTACAGCACAGAGGGAGATCTGCAGGAAAGCACATTGGAGAGAAGGAACACAAAAGAGCCCAAACCCGTAGGTAAAGGCAACCACGGGTCTGATGAAGGAGACCTGAAGCCACCCAGTATCAGCTAAAAAGAAAAAAATGGTGGCGAGAGTGAACATTGGGGGGGTAAGAGGTGATGTAGTGGGTCAAACATAGTGGAAGGTCAGGTTTTGGGTGGAGAAGCAGGATTCTGTCTACATCCGTGGAGCTCGGACCCCAAAGAACACATGCGGATGTAGACAGAATCCCGTTTCTCCACCAACACCTGACCTTCCACTATTTCGTTCAATTCATAAATGCACTTGACTTTTAATTTTTTCCAACAAATCTCCAAAATCCACTAAAATTGAGAAAATTTATTGCAAGGGTTCTCAGAAATCAGGTGTGACACATGACATACAAATTGAATGAAATAGTACATGTACAGTATGATGGTAAGAGAGCCGGCAAGTGGCGGGTCACAAACAGGATGAGTAACAGTTGAAATGAAAGTGAGTGACCAGCAAGCAGCAGGCCACAAATAAAAAAGCCAGTACTTTGGACATTTTTTTTGACCCAGTGGTGCCGCAATATAAATGTTCACTCGGTCAAAGCTTGTGCACCGACCAGCTCACATTGATTGTGAACTCCAGAGCGCCGAAGTGGCCGAATGATTCCACGTCAGCTTGATTCAAATTGTGTCATGTTTTGATGGCATTCTTGGACGTCTAGTTTTGAACATGCCCCGGTCCCTGTAGACTGCATTCAACCCCCAAATGGTCCGAAATCACAGATCATCCAATATGAAATATTTTCATCACTTTCTTTCTACCAGTAACTTCGTATGAATTAGCCTAGTAAAACTAGCTAGGTTTCATGTCAATCCGTCAAGAACTAATTGAGTTACGGGGAATTCTTTGGAAACATCCCAAAACGGTAAATTTCTCATCCGCGCCTTCGGTACTGCCATCTGCTGTAACTACGGCGCTCACTCCCCGCACCCATCAAGGGCTCCTGCGTCTTCGGAGGCAGACATTCTGAAAATGGCCATTGATCCGCGCGGATGAGCGGGATACTGGACATCGCCTGACCTCGCCTGACTTCTCGTGGACAGATGCTCCAGCAGAAAAGCGAGGGAAGCGCGTTGCACTGCCATTTAAGAAGTGATGGCCGGGAAATTTGAACCGATACTATTTTTACCCTCTGATGTGTCCACGGACCCACATCTGGAATTTTCGTCGATGCCAGGGCAATTCGAGTCTGCTCCCTCCAGGAAGAGTCTGGGATATGTGTGGCTACCGCAGCTATGGTCTGCCCAAATTTGAGAGCGATTTAGGTCCTACAGTGCGCAAAAGAAATGAAAAGGACGATTTTTGACAGATTTTCCCACACACCAGCCAAATCCAATTCCACTTCCTGTTCCAACATCGGAACGTTTATCTTGTCTACAGTTGGAGTCCAAAAAAAATTGAAAATATTCCAGAGTACTGAGAGGACTCCGAAATACTTGCATATGGCTGCCGAGACGATTCTGGGCAAAGGATGGAAAGCGATCACGGCCGTGAACACATGAGAGGCTAAAATAGTAAGACGTGGCTCCTGGCATGATTAAGCTATTATAAGGGCCAGCTCCCAACTGAGGATCAGCTAATATAGAATCCTGGGCTCTTGCGGCATTGCAAGGCCGTGTGGCACGGACCCGGCCGTGATACGGCCATTTCGTACGCGGCTATGGAACGCCTCCATATGTACGTGGCAGCGGCGCGTACAGGCGGATAAAAGGTGAGGTTCTCAAGCTCGGCTCCTCACCATCCTACAACCAGCTGGATTCAGGATGCAAAAACCTATTGTGTTCCTCTTTCTCCTCCTCGCCAGTGTCCACGCCAATTCTCTCGTATTAGAGAAGCGGGACGGTCCTCCTGGATTCTTGCGCGTTGGACCGGCCCCACTCGACCAGACTCTCAACTTGCGGTTGGCTTTGGCGCAAAACAATATCGCGGGACTCCAGGACACCGTGTACGAAATCAGCACTCCGGGAAACCCTCGCTATGGACAGTATCTGACCCAGGACGAGGTATGATACGGCGCCACGCTCTAATTTTGTCGCATGGTTGATGTTTTTCAGGTTAACAAATTTGTTGCGCCATCTGCGGAGACCCTCTCGCAAGTCAAATCGTGGCTTGCAGCTCACAGTATCGCATACTTGCCCCTCACGCCGGCTGGCGACTGGATCTCTGTCAATATGTCTGTTTCACAGGCCAACAAGATGTTCGCGGCGGAATTTTCGACCTTCCAGAACCAAGATACAAATCAGACTGTTGTGCGGACGCTATCCTACTCTGTCCCCATCGCCCTCCAAGCTGGGATTAACTGGGTCCATCCCACCGTCAAGTCTGTAACTCACTGGTTCCTTGGATCTAACATACGGGCTGACAACGGCAAAATTAGTTTCCCAGTGGTCAAGACACCCTCGGTCCTGAACCTGACGTCTAAAGCGGTCAGTAAGAGGGCTTATACTACCAACACCTCGGTATCTGCCGACTGTCGGGCAAATGCAAGCTGGACGCCTGCATGTCTCCAAGAACTCTACGGAATCCCTTCGACCCCACCCCAACCTGCAGCAAACTCATTCGGGGTATCTGGCTTCCAAAATGGTTTTGCGAACGAGCGCGATCTCAAGGTACGGTTTCTGTGCCCCATTGACTCTGAATCATGTAGCCGCGCTGAAATGTGTCTCAGCAATTCCTGGGAACATATCGCCCTGATATGAATCCCAACACGACGTTTGATCTCATCACCCTTGACGGTGGTGTCAACAATCAACTTCCTGCCGATGCTGGTATCTTCGAGGTATGTGGGGTCATAATCATATGTCGCTTACTCAATATGTCAGGGGGCTGATATTCAATATGCTATCGGACTTACGACGGGAGTTCCCGTCACGTTTATTTCTACAGGCACCCTGCCGGACGATGTCTTTACAGAAATGTTAGATCAAGCTCAGTTCTTAATTTCGATGGAGAAACCACCTCAGACCATCGTCAATGGTAACCAAGGCTCTCTCGAATTCCAGGTCTCGTCTCAATTTGCGATGTGCGTCTGTATCAACATCCAACGATGGTACCTTGTTCATTTCCTTCAGCTCCCTTTGCAACGCGTACGCCCAGCTTGCCGCTCGTGGAGTCTCATATATTGTCAATGTCGGCGAAGGCTGCACCCCTGGTGTTAATCCTCCCTTCCCGGCGACATGCCCCTTGTGAGTTATCCCAATTTATCAATCTTCTTACCGGTAATCTGGAGCCTACATCAGTGTGACGGCCGTTGGCGAGACTAATTTCAGGCCCGGTGACACGGAGGAGACCGCAAACGAGGCCAGCCAGGGAGGATTCTCGGATCTCTTCAAACGCCCCGAGTATCAAGACGCTGCTGTCAATACGTATCTTGAATCCACTGGTAACACAAATAGCAGCGCGTTCAATGCGACCGGTCGTGCAGGTACGTTCTCCTCTATCATTTTCGGCGGGAACTGAATCATGCCGAACTTCGCAGTCCCTGATGTGGCAGCCATCGGCCTGGTTGATTTTGTTTGGGAAGGACAGGTTATTGATTTCTTGGATGGATTGAGCGTGCAGATCTTTGCCAGCATTGTGGCGCTCCTCAACAACGAGCGCATTGCGGCGGGACGCCCCCCGTTGGGACTTCTAAACCCCCTCATTTATCAAAATTCCGCTGCATTCACTGACATAATAACCGGTAAGCGGCTCGATTGGAGGGCGGAGGTCTAGATGTACTGAACACATCCATCCTCCTCCAGGAAATAACGCCGCATGCTTCGAAGTTGTCTTTAATTCGACAGCCGGTTGGGATCCAGTCAGTAACTTGGCGTCCTCATTTTCGTCTCTGATCATTTTCCTTGATCCAGATCACCGGATTCGGCTCGCCTATATATCCCGCGCTACAGGAGATCTCCAGTAAGCTGTAAAGCTCGGAAACTCTGTGTGGATTTTGCATATCTGTTTAACTACTGCCGTCCCGAATGTTGTCTCTCTGTCTCTCTCTCTTTTTATGTATTCAGGCGTCCGGATTGAATTCTTGCCTCCCTACTCACCGGACTTCAATCTGATCGAGGAAGCCTTTTCCAAGATCAAAGCCTTCATTTGTCACCATTCAGACCTCTTCTCCGGGTGCGGGCCTTATCTTCGACATGAAAATTGCGATGGAGATCATAATGCCGTCGGATGCCGAAGGATATTTATGCACACGAGTTACTTCTAATCATACAAATGTAATGTGAGTTTATCAAATCATTTGGATTACAGTCGAGTCGAAATCAGTACAAGAGAATATGCAATGTGAACAAGATGCGAGAGGAACAAGAGCGAGCAAGTACGTGTGATAAGGAGCAGAAAGGGTGTCTATGCGATGCAGGTAAGGAAACTTCGAGATGCGAGAGGGAAGACATTCAGCAAGTGCAATGATGAACGAGCAAGAAATATACATGCAATCTGAGTACCGTATGCAAAGGAACTTGGGGAAATCCAGGAAAACAGAAACCATTCTTTACATCGCCACTGCCCATTCCCGAACCGCTTCTCGCAACTCAGCAATCTCACCCGGGAGAAATTGGATCAGCGGCAGGTCTTTCAGTTCGATAAATCTGAAGGCTGCCGTTGTCCTATACCATTGGCTGCAAATTTCTCGGTAATTGCGTCATCAAGGTTCGCGATAACACAGAATGTTGTGATCAGCATCTGTTGACCTACATTCTTCCCGGGGGGAATCAGCGTAAGCTGCGGCTCGTAAGGCTGAGAAATTGGCGCAGGCTGTGGTGATGCGATGGCTGCAGGACGAAAGAGATCAAGAAATCTGTCAGGGATAGTGAAGTTGTTGTGCGTGTGGATTGTGAGTCCCGCCGCAGTCGAGGCTTGGTTTGTGGCTGCAGCCGCCCGATGTTGCAGTAGAGTCTTGGAAGCGAGACCGGAGTTACTGTTGCCGCTGAAGATAGTGTGACTGGGTGGTGTTTCCTCGTCATTAGTCCCATGTGCCTGTAAGTAATGGAGTCAGACATCAGTGCAGATTGAATACGGAAATGAGAGATGGTACCCAAGCAGCCGCCCACATGTTGTAAGTGAGGGTGACCAAGTGCACCATGTTTTACGTCTTCTGGAGACACCCAACAGAAGTCACTGCCATCGTTATCGTGACAGGTATACTTTGTGCACAATAAAGCAATCTTCGCATTGATTTCAGCATTGACAGGAGAAATGTTGTTTTCAGAACGGCACCTGGAAAGCTTAGTGTACTGCTTGTTGCAATGTGCACATCATACCTTGCTTTTCTTGCCTGCTTTCTTTTTATTGGTGGCCTTCTCCTCTTTGACGTCGGATTTCGATGTCTTAGCCTACGCCACGACACGTGTGGTCATGTAAAAGAAGCAATAAAACTTTGGGGACGAACCTCTGAGTAGCTGAGAGCGAGGTTGACAGAAGGGTTTTGACCTCACAAAGCTGCTGCGACCATGTGTTGGTATGCATCTTCATCATCCATCGCAACATAATTCACGACTTGTTGTGGAACCCGGAATTTGATGTTGACTTCGCCATCCTCCAGCGCCACTGTGATCTTAGCTAAAGTGCAGAATTTTGCAAGTACCTTCCACTCAAGTGAACGTGATATTGTTGAGGAGCTTCAGAATGGAGGATCCCTTGGGCTGAAGCTTCTTTCCGAGTTTGAACATGTCAGAATCGGAAAAATAGTGGATATTGTAGGTGATTTCGTATGACGTTCACTTTGCACATTTATTATTGCATCACACTTTTCGTGCGCGCAACACTTTTTTCGAGCAGCGCAACACTTTTCCGGCGTTACTGTTCGCTTCTTTTCCGAAGCCGAGCCTGCCGAGGTAAGTGGCTTTGTTTGCCTGCTCCATTCAGTGCATTTGCTAACTCCCAAAGTTCGCTGCTGTATTTATTCTGTTCAGCTCAGTTAGTGAAGCCGTCAATCCCCAGAAACACGTCTTTATACCTGAGTGTATCATTTGCTGAGACTTCAATGTCAGCAGACATTCGACGCCATCACGTAATTGTATCCTCGGCCGACGCGTTCGCGTCACGTCGGATTTCAGATGTCACTCTTCATGAAGCATTCCCAGTGAAGAATTTATGATATCACTGTCTCTGTCCTGGAATCTCATGGAACAAAGGAGTGTTGTTGACGTTCAAACAGTGTCCAATACTTCTGTCGAATAACCATGAGAATTGAGACGCGGGGGAGGCACTTAGCGGGGAGGGAGAAAGAACGGAACACAGCTCGCAAAGTCACGCAATTGGCTCTGCTAACTTGTGGTATCCCATTTGGCCATTCACCTCTCACCAGATGACAGATTCCATGGTGAGTTTATCCACTTTCGGTTCTGGGCCGAGTTCAATTGGGTCCTTCAATGACATCGGTAACCTGGTCCGACCGTCCGAGGCCTTACCCGACGGCTACCAGAATGGGCCAGCCCGAAAGTGTTGCGCTGCCAAAAAAAAAAGTGTTGCGCATACGAAAAAGTGGTGCGCACATTGAAAAGTCTGGTGCCATAATTAATGTGCAAAGTGAACGTCATAATTTCGGTGGGCAGACCAGGATCTTTGACTTCATATCATGTGACAATGCAACAAAAGAGAAATAAAAAGATAAGGAGAGCTAAATGAATACCTTGTACAACCTTATGGCACTTAGCGGGCCACTCCCCCTCACTCTCCTCTTTCTCCTCCTCCTCGGCCTCCTCCTCGAGCTCACGATCCAGCTGTTCATAGTCACAGTCTCCATTATAATTTGGATTCTTGGTCAGGGCTTCTGGGGTAGGGGATTTCGCAGAAGTGGCACTGCTCTTGCGTGCACAGGAATATCCAGATACTGAGGAAGAAGAAGATCTGGGACTAGCAGCTTTTTTGGGCAGAGGAGCCTTCTTTGCAATGCATTTTGCGGGTGTCACTTCCGGACTTTCTGATGAGGGCAGACCACGTCCACTAGGTTTAGGAACTTGCAAAGAGGCATGGCAGTCAGACATGGTGCGAAGAGGGAATGAGAGCAAGAAAGGTGGAAGTGAGAATGAACCGAACAATATTTGCACGTATGTAACAAGCCACTCTGATGTGGCACCGAAACGGCCAATCCTCTAACGAACGGTTTTGACTGATTCAAGTGCACTGGAGGGTACTTTACCTTATGAAAACATGCCCGGTGCCACCAAGAATGTCGGAAAAGTGTTCAGAGGAAGCAAAACAAGCTCAGAAAGCAGAGACTTCAAAATGTTTTGAAATGTTTTATTTTCAGGCGACTGTCATCAATTGTGCAAACGGCTGTAAACTGTTTATAAATGGTAAATATCTGCAAGAAAATCAAGCAATGTGCAAGAGGTCAATATAATCTCTAATATTTCAAATGCATCGCTCTCACCTACAGTTTATCAGTTAACTATCTTTGACACTGTTGTGAGCAAGTTGTGAGGGTGTACTGCGCCGAAGACAGTTGCAAATAGGGATTCCTTCCTGATGCCATGATGGCATCACTGATGTCTTGCAGGCTGCCGACCGCCACTTCTCGTGACCGCAAGCGTGTAAGTATCTGAATTTTCGTACGCCTTTAAAGAGCACAGGCACGAACAGTTCCGAAACACATAGTTTCGCTTCTTGAACGCTGCTCTCGTGTTCGAGACATAGACATGACAGATGCTGGAGTTCCGGATTGTGTGAGTTGTTCATCCCAGGAGCTTTTGGTAATATGAACACCGTTAACGGCTAGAGTTTTGTGTTCGTAATGGACGATGCGGACGAATGGTGGATCAACTGGGGTCGGTTTCGCGATGCCGCGAGGCCCTCCGCTTCCATCGATTTCTCTCAGGCGACAATTTCAACGGTCACGAGCCGTGTCGACGATGACGCTGTGAGCGGGTAGGGTCGGCCGGATGAGTCGTAACTACTGCTAATCTGGAGTTTGGGGACTTTCATGGCAAAAATACTACACCGACTGCCTCGCCACAGAAAGAAAAGCCGGAGAGTCCGAATTGTCAAGAAATGAATTCTCCAGCGCGCCCCGGCCTCCGCAAAGCGGGAGACAGAGGGTAAGTGATCTATGTATCTAGTTTGTCTACCTTACTTACATACCTGTAGTTAACGCGCCTTCCGCGCATTTACAGGTACTTAATATAAAGTCTTTCATCCCACAAAGCGGGAGACTGAGGCAAGTGATCTATGTATCTAGTTTGTCTACCTTACTTACATACCTGTAGTTAACGCGCCTTCCGCGCATTTACAGGTACTTAATATAAAGTCTTTCATCCCACAAAGCGGGAGACTGAGGTTAACGCGCCTTCCGCGCATTTACAGATTTTGGTCAGGTTATGGGCCCCGGAGCCTTGCTTCTCTAGGACAGACCTCAGAATCAAGACTCATTGCTCGCTCCCTCGGAGCTAGAAGCATCCCGAGCACCGCCTCGCATCATTCCACTCAACCCGATCCGATATCATCTCGGACATCTGACACAATGTCAACAACCGATATTGCGGACTTCACCGCACTCTCAGGCGCAGATGACTGGCCTATGTTTCGTGTCACCACTCAGATTGAACTACGCCAAGCAGGCTTGTTCACACTACTAGAATCTGTCATTCAGGCTGTCACTGCTGCAGATGCTCTGGCCAATGCTGCTGCTAACACACCCTTGCCTGGTTCTACCCCTCCTGCTGGTGTGGCATTCAAGGACACTCCAGCAGAGCGCAACAGTCGTGCTCTAGGAGTTTTGCAGAAATATCTCTCTGCTGAACTCAAGCTGGAATACTTGGATGAAACTAATGCTGGAGTTCTCTGGGCTAAACTTCGAGTGCGCTTTGAGGAGGAGGACCGCGCTGATACAGCAATGGGCATTCTCTCAGATCTCTTTGCCACCAAGCTGGTGGTTGAGGGCGATCCGGAGCTTATTGAGAAGAAACAACTTGAAGCACATGTTGCTCTTGTGAAGAGTTATTTTGAGTGCTTGACACGGTTGAAATATCCCTTCCCTGCAGAACTCCAGCCTCTTATTCTGCTCAGCACTCTTCCACAGGATAGCTACTGGACTGGGATCCGTGGGAACATTGTTTCTTCCCTTGGTTCTGCTATGACTCTGAACAAAGTCCGTGGTCGCATAGTTGCTGCAGGGAAAAAGCCGATCACAGATACCGATACAGCTATGGCAGCACAGAGTTCCAGCAAAGCGAAATCATCAGCTTCCAAGTATTGTCTTCATCATGGGCAGAATGCGACACACTCATCTGATGAGTGTCGTAACTTGAAGAACTTGTCTCAGGACTCCAAGAAAGGGAGTAAGTCCAAGTCAAAGAAGCCAGATAGGAAACGTGGTTCAAAGGCAAATGCCTCTGCTGCTTCTGACTCTGACTCTGACGGCTCAGAGGTGGATGCCAAATTAGCGATAGCCTCTGTATCTGCAAAATCTTACTCTGCCTTTTCTGCTTATTTGTCGAGTGACTCAGGCCAACCGAAATGGGTAATAGTAATTGATTCCGGAGCATCTAGGGTTATGACTCCGCACCTTGACTGGTTTGAAACTGGTACATACCAGACTCTCAATCCTCCTAGAAAGGTTCGCCTGGGAAACGATACCCAGTGTGATGCAATTGGAATTGGAACTATTTGGTTCTCCTGTAAGACAAGACATGGACTAAATAAGCTTGAACTCAAGCGTGCGTTACATGTTCCTTCCTTTGGAATTGCACTCGTATCTGTGCAGCAATTAGCAAAAGCTGGTCACAAGTGCACTTTTGAGGGAGATAAATGCATTGTCAAAAGCTCAAAAGGACAGCACATTGTCGAGGCAACACAACACAAAGGTCTATACCACATGACTTGCACTCCCTTGAGCCAGGATCCACATGCTCTTTTTGCAATGGATATCAACCATCTGCACAGAATTTCTCGGCACACAAATTACCAGCTACTCCAGAACTCTGTGAGCAAGGGTCGACTTGGCGGTATCACCTCCTTGACAGGACAGCCAAAATTCTGTGAAGCCTGTGTCTTGGGGAAAATGAAGAAACTACCATTTTCCAAAAGCCAGACTAAGGCTCGGGGACCTCTGGACATTGTCTCCTCTGATGTTGGCGGTCCAGTGACAACCGACAGGTCCTGGTGGCATACAATATTGGGCTGTAGTAGTCGATCACTGGGGATCACATGTCTGGTTGTTGTTCGCCAAAAAGAAATCTGAGATATACTTCCAGCTGAAAGTATGGCGCATCCACGTGGAACAGCACTTCCGTGCCACTATTGCAAACTGGGAATTTGGTGCAGGATGGACTCGCTTTTTCCGTACAGATGGTGGTGGCGAGTATACATCAAAGCAAATGGAGGCAGAATTCAAAAGACTGGGAATCATCCATGAGGTCACAGCACCGTATACACCTGAACAGGATGGAGTTGCTGAACGAATGCAACAAACTCTTGTTACTCGGGCGACCACTATGTTGATTGATTCTAGACTGCCACGAAAATTCTGGCCCTTGGCCCTGCGTGCTGCTGCCTATACCATTAATCGGACTCCTGCCTCCGCACAGAATTTCCGTATCCCACACGAGAAACTCTTTGATCGGCCGGTGAACATTCATCACATGCACCGATTTGGATGTCGGGCATACCCACTTATTCCAAAGGAAAAGTGTCACAAACAAAAGTTTGGAGACAAAGCAAACCACTGTGTATTTGTTGGCTATCATGAAAACAGCAAAGCATATGATCTGCTGATAATCAACAAAGACGGAACTTACGGTGAAATTATAACCTCGAGACATGTCAGATTTGATGAGGATGAGCCCTTGACTGGAATACAGCCTCAACTGGAACCAGTTGTCACGTCTAGAAAACAGCTCGAGGAAGTATCACAAAGTCTATTACAGCGGGATTCTCCATATTTTGATGATGATGATGAGGAAATTCCTTCACAACCAATTCCAGGTTCAGTGGGGGGACCTCAAATCTCTGTGACTCCAACAGGGGGCAGTTTACCTCAGGCTGAACCCCCAGCCAATGATCCATCCATTGGACATCCTTCCGAGAGGGACACTCCACCACTTCGAAAAGTTGCAGGTGTAAGAGTTGAACCCTCCCGAAGATCAACTCGTGATCGAGTACTGGCCAAACATCCTAATGCAGTTTATGAGCAAGTTGCACAGGGAAAGCAATCCCAATCTCAAGCTCAGCGTGCAGCAGAGACTGCAGCTCGCAGGAATGCCTATGAGACAGCTCCTCCTTTGGCAGATACAGACCCTCAGGTTGATATTGAAGAGGCCCTTCTTCTAGCAACTCTTGATGAGGTCATAGCTGAAGCTTTTGCCGCACATGATCCTATTGATTCACCCAGCTGGGAAGAGGCTATGAAAAGCACAAATGCTGATCAATGGATGGCAGGACTTACAGCTAATGTCGGAACCGAAGGCGCGACCAAAAATTTCCTCATTTGGACACATTTTGGAATCCGCGACCGATTCCCTCATTTCTCTCTCATTTCTCGTCGGATTACCATGGTTTATGGGTCATTCTTTCAGGATAACTACGGCGCAATTAGTGATAGAGCCAGATTTTCCAAGGATTCTTTTCTTTCTACCACATGACATGGGGCCCTGTTTTGAGTTTAACATGTTCTACAGCAGTAAGTTCTAGTCTGAATGAGCCAGAAATTTGGGAGGGACGACTCTAACGCAATCCAAAAAGGGTGATAGAGTCGGATTTGCAGACTTCTTGTCCAGAAATTGTTATCATGGGGCCCTGTTTTGAATTCAACACGTTCTACAGCAGCAGGCTCTAGTCTGAATAAGCTAGATATTTGGGAGGGACGACCCTAACGCAATCTAAAAAGGGTGATAGAGTTGGATTTGCAGATTCCTTGTCCAGAAAATTGTTATTGCAACCAAATGGTCTACAAGGTTTAGACACAATAACTCCCTCAGTTTTCAACTAAAATCATTGAATCAAGGGACTAGATGCATTTCAAGACGCGACCACAACGCGTTGAAGGTTTGGAGCGGAGACATTTATCATTGTACTTGGCTGATATCTTTGAACACCAGAAACAGTAAGCTAGTGTGAATCGAAGTTCTACACCCAGACCAACAACGAGAAAGCCTTAGATATTCAAACCTCTGAGTCGGCCAGTAGAGAGACCTTTGGAAGCAGTAAGATCCAGATGAGGATGGCTATTTAGAAACAGAGAATTACATACCGCAAACCCCTCACAAACACAACAGGTACACTTGAGCCTCCAGATGTGTCTTGTCCTGCCGAGCTCGAAGCTAGAAGCAAGGGAACTTGAAGCTTTTTATCATAGATTTAGTACATGTTCAGTACGGCTGCAGTGGTACTTCACATGAAATCTTACAGGCTCACTAAGCTTTGAGTCCGAGTCCAATGGTTCCATGGCAGCCATAATTTCAGGGAAGGACATATTGAGCCCATGAGAGGTCAGGAGAGCTTTCTGCATATCTTCCAGGTGGGACCCTTGAGCATGCAGCCACATGCATAACGGTTTTCTGGAAAGAAGAGAATGGACGAATGAGTCGTTGGAAGGATGTGGAGAGTAAGGGATTGACATTGAGTTCTTCTGCACTGAATTTATATGCCATTTGTAAACCCTAGAGGGGTCTTGTATGAGAAATACAGTGGTGGTGAAAGACAAAGACGACGTGCACCAAGTGACTGTAGGCGCAAGTGATGTGATGAGGGTCACAGTGATGACGTATGCGAACACAACGCACTCTGGTTGGAGCATTTCTGGGACATGTTTTTGACCAAAATAATTCCAAAATCCAGAGGCAGCCTCCAGAAAAACACCATAGTCCCTTGATTCAATGATTTTAGTTGAAAACTGAGGGAGTTATTGTGTCTAAACCTTACAGACCATTTGGTGCAATAACAATTTTCTGGACAAGAAATCTGCAAATCCAACTCTATCACCCTTTTTAGATTGCGTTAGGGTCGTCCCTCCCAAATATCTAGCTTATTCAGACTAGAGCCTGCTGCTGTAGAACGTGTTGAATTCAAAACAGGGCCTCATGATAACAATTTTCTGGACAAGAAGTCTGCAAATCCGACTCTATCACCCTTTTTGGATTGCGTTAGAGTCGTCCCTCCCAAATTTCTGGCTCATTCAGACTAGAACTTACTGCTGTAGAACATGTTAAACTCAAAACAGGGCCCCATGTCATGTGGTAGAAAGAAAAGAATCCTTGGAAAATCTGGCTCTATCACTAATTGCGCCGTAATTATCCTGAAAGAATGACCCATAAACCATGGTAATCCGACGAGAAATGAGAGAGAAATGAGAGAATCGGTCGCGGATTCCAAAATGTGTCCAAATGAGGAAATTTTTGGTCGCGCCTTCGGTTCCGACATTAGCTGTAATGAAGAGCTTGCCAGCCTCCAGGAGAATAATGTCTATGATGTTGTTCCCATACCTAAGGATGTCAAACCTATTCGATCCAAAGTTGTGCCCAAGCTCAAACGAGATGAAAAAGGTCTTCCAGCCCGGTACAAAATTCGCATTGTCGCTCGAGGTGATACTCAGAAAGAAGGCATTGACTACAAGGAGGTTTTTGCTCCCACAGCCAATCTGGAGTCTGTTCGCATAATTTGTGCACTTGCAGCAAGCACAATCTGGAGCTTGACCAGATGGATGTCTCCACAGCTTATCTCAATGGTGAACTTGAGGAGGAAATCTACATGATGCCCCCAGAGTGTGTTGATATTCCAGACAGTCATTGCTGGCGCTTGAAACGGGCTTTATATGGACTCAAGCAGGCAGGGAGAACTTGGAATCGAACTCTAGATACAAAACTCTTGAAGCTTGGTTTCCACCGACTCAATTCCGAAACATGTCTCTATGTCTACAAGGAAGGCAAACAGACATGCTTCGTGGTAGTCTATGTGGATGATCTGCTAATTGCAAGCCACATCCAAAGAGTTCTCCCACAAAGTCAAAGGGTTACTTGCATCCTGCTTCAAAATGCGAGATCTTGGTCCAGCCAAATATCTACTTGGAATTGAGATTGTTCGTGACCAAAAGAAACGCTCAATTGCTCTCAGCCAGTGTCAATATATTGACAAGGTCCTTGCACGCTATGGCATGACTGATTGCAAACCAGTGTTCACCCCAATGGCCACAGGCACTGACCTCAGTGCTACTAACCCTGATGATGATGAGACTATTCATCAGATAGCTTTAGTTGAAGGGGGTCCCATTGTCTCCTACCAAAGTGTGGTTGGATCATCTATGTATGCAATGCTGGGAACCCGACCAGATATTGCACACACTGTCGGAGTTCTTGGACGCTTCAGCGCAAATCCCAAAAGACACCACTGGGGCTGCTGTGAAGCGCCTCCTTCGCTATCTCAAAGGCACTCGAGATTGGGCCTTGCACTTCGACGGAGCTGACATTGGCATGGACATGAACTTCCTTGGATACAGTGATGCCAACTGGAATGGAGACCGAGACACCTCTCGTTCAACCTCAGGCTATGTTTTTATAGCAAGCCGAGGAGCCATTGGTTGGTCAAGTCGCAGACAGTCAATGGTCGCCTTATCATCAACAGAGAGCGAGTACATTGGACTAGCAAATGCTGGACAGCACCTGGCCTGGCTGTGATCCTTCTTTGAAGAGCTTGGACAGCCACAGCCTGGTCCAAGTGAGTTGCGATGTGACAACAGAGCTGCAATCATTTTGTCTCAGGATCCACAGTTCCGTGCACGCACTCACATATTCAGCGCAAGTACCACTTTGTGCGAGATGATCTTATTCGACATGGAGAATGTGTAGTTCTCTGGTATCCGACCGAAGATATGGTGGCAGACATTTTTACAAAAGCTCTTCCTCACGAAAAGCACTCCAAGTTCTGTTTGTCTATGGGACTACGGCCTGGGTAGAGTGGGGGTGTCAAGAAATGAATTCTCCGGCACGCCCCGGCCTCCGGCCCGAACTGTCAAGATTCTTATCAGTCATCTGGTACGACACCTTTATATAGTATATATACCGGACTATCCACGTTCCACACCCTCAGTCTTTCATCCCACAAAGCGGGAGACTGAGGGTGAGTGATCTATGTATCTAGTTTGTCTACCTTACTTACATACCTGTAGTTAACGCGCCTTCCGCGCATTTACAGGTACTTAATATAAGTCTTTCATCCCACAAAGCGGGAGACTGAGGTTAACGCGCCTTCCGCGCATTTACAGATTTTGTCACGAATCCCAATCCGAAACCGAGGCTTGAAGTCAAGCCGCCCTCCTCCTGCAAGAAGTTCTTCTTTCCTGCGAACAGTGCCCCATGTCCGCCGATGTTAAAATCCAGTGAGGTTTGGTCTCTCTTGACAGACGCTGTAGTATCGGTACCAGCCACTGCATTCAGACCCCCTGTAGGCACACATGTGCCTACGTTCGCAGATCTCTGCCGAGGTGTGCCTATCCAGGTCTATGTTAGTCTATGTTGGTCTAGCGTGTCTGCCTACGCGGGGCCTGCCCACGTTGACCGATCCGGGCCGATGGTGGTGTGCCGATCATCGCCGACCCTGGCCGACCTGAGTCCAGGTAGGTGGTAGTCTCTTGCACTGACTTCCCACTCGCAACCTAGGTAGGTAGCCATCAGAATGATGTGACAGAATTATTGGTAGTACAATTCAAGCTAGACCCATCAGTCTAGGTGTGTCTATTCCGGCCGGAACACGTAGACCCACCTTGGCAGGGATCGGCAGATGGTTCGGCAAAGGTCGGCACATTGGTCCGCCTACCAATATGCCTACTGGGATCCGGCAGACCTGTGCCTACTGGGGGGCGTGAATGCAGTGAGCTCGTACCTCGCAAGTGAGGTTTGATTGTTCATGTTGAAAGTTCAACAACTTATCTGATCGTACCGGGCCCGGATTGAGCTCTGGCATTATGACCTGCGTCTGGACACCGGACAGGGAGAGCGTCGAAAAATTTACCTGCGGCAACACAACTGCTTACTTGCGGCCCTTCGGCAAAAGTCGGGCCGAAGGTTCCTTTCCAACTCGCGTCTTGTTCGCGTCCGAAGCGTAGGTCCGGCTGGCACTCGTCCTCGTACCACAACATCGTGATTCGAGTCGCCACCCAGTCTTTGGACGGATTACTTTGGCGTAACCAGTCCAGCTCCCACTCGCATTCGTCTTCCAAACCATGGCCCTCCGTATCGCATTATCCTTTCTCATCGCCAGTGCCGCAGCTTATCCGCGTAACCCTGGTCTGAAGCGTGAGGAGATCCTTGAGGTGGGCCTTCGTGTGGCTCAGAATTCGACGGTTCCGGTGCGCTGGGTATACGGTGTCTGACTCAACGGTGAACTTATCGTGCCCATGCAGGACGAAAGCAGCGTAACCGGGGCCGTCTCGGGGATGGAAGAGCCCTCGACAGACTTGCTGGTGGATCTAAGTGCTGGGGGCGGCGAGTGCGCCGATGTGATTGTAAGTCGCCCTCCGCAGATCGAGGACGGAGGTCATGATTGAAAAAAAAAAAAAAACCCTAGGTCATCTTCGCGCGTGGAACGAGTGAAGCGAAGCCTATCGGAGAACGCGTTGGCCCACAGCTCAACGATACGCTGACGAAGCAGTTGAACGAGATGAACAAGACATTGAGCTTCACCGGTGTCGACTATCCTGCAGATTACATCGGATTCCTCGTAGGCGGCAGCCCACGTGGCTCACTGACAATGGCGCAGCAGGCGAGTTCGACCAACCGATGCGCTTTTCCTTCGCATAATGACTTATCGACGTCCTTCCTCAGATAATCACCGCTTCTACCCAGTGTCCAAACGTGAGTTCATTGATTTCATCCCACAATCTCACCAGGAATGATTCCCTGGTAGGCCTCGATCGTGCCCGTGGGATACAGTCAAGGCGCCCAGCTGTTGCATAACGCTGTTAAACAGTTGTCGACTGCAGTTCTGAAACGTATCAAGGCGTTGGTCAACTTCGTGCGCATTCCCTTTAAATTTCCTTTCGACTTGTTTGTTGAAATTTCGTAATCTCCCTCGACACATGCAATATTATCAGGGCGATCCCGACAAGTTTTACCGCATAGAGGGAGTCCCCACTGACAAGATTCTCATCATATGCCATGACGCCGATATTGTCTGCTCTGGTATCCCCCTTCTAGCTCTCCTCCTCCTCCTGGGTTCTTCAGAGCATTTGTGCGTGAATAATTCCTCCTCCGTCTCCACTTTTGGTTTTGGCTTTTACTTATACTCAATTCATTTGGACTCCTAGAGACTACGACGAGAACGTTGGTACGGCTGCGGACTTTATTCTTGGGAGGGTGTTCCTTTGATTGGGGGGTTGCATGTTATGTTATTGATATCCGAGTCGTCGATTGTGTTCGTTTACCTAGGAATGAGAGTTTTTATCTCCGTACAAACCATTCGCTCGTGGTAAGTAGGTAAGCGCCAAAAGTAGAATAGAGGTTTGCTTGTCCTCGCTTGTGACGGCGTGCCAACGCGACTGATCACGTGCATAGCTAGAAGCCGTTTTGTACTACTAACTAGTGTAACGACAACGTCTTCGGGTTATTCGGGTTATTCGGGTGCTATCAACAAAACTGAATGAAATAGGGGGCGTTCAAAGCCGAGTTAAAATGGGCCTGGCATCAGCGTCAGCGAGTTGAACATTTTGGTTGAATATTTCGGCAGAATCCGGGGCCCGACAAATCCTTGTGAGATCATCCTCTATTCTGCGAACCTCATCTGTAACAGTGTAAAAGGCGATGAGTCGTAGACGGTACGTAGGTGTATCTAGTTCTCGCCGCACTCGAAAAATTGAACAATGTCGGTCGATTATGTTTGGGACATCCCGGAATATTCTAGGGATGCATTGCGGGCGGATGTAAGTCGGTCCACTGTTACGGGTCGGAAGAAATAGGGTGACCATTGAAGATTGAACGACTGGGGTCGAAAGGGTCGTAGAATGGAACGGCGTTCCGAATCCGACTCGAGCATTATGTCAAGTATACGAATCTGAGAATAAGGACGCATATCTTTCCGAATTGTGGACGTCCCGCAATGTTAACATCACGACTCAGTCAGCTGTGCAACATCGCGGTGGATGCGCGCGTGGACGTATGCGACCCCCAGATTCGATTCAACGTCGGCGTCCGAGAGGTAGGATAGAAAGCGTACGTTCGCCGTGAGGCCTCGAGATTTCGAAAGGTGCTCGGAGATCACTGTGGCAACGAAAAAAACCGACATTGTCCTGCTGCGAAATATCAGCCAGTGAATCCAGCGTGCGCGGGTAAACGGCGCTGTTGTCTGTCCAGTGTCATCTGTTTATTGAACTTCAGCGTATGCTCAGAGTTCGGACTATTTCGGACACCTGGATAGCAATCCCGTGAAATACGGCAACTAACTGACTGTAAGCGTGGTTCAGGATAAGATAGGTGGATAGCACATGCGTAAAAGTACGTGAATCGCAATGATCGCGCCATCTTTTCATTTTGTAGATCCACCAGAAGTCCTGTCAATCCCCGCATGCGCATGGTGCCCCGCTTTGACCTCTGCAGGCTGCGAGTACGGCGATTGAACAGCGTGAAACCCAAGGCAAAATGTTGAAGCCTTCGAACCACCGGTTCAAATTGAGGGGCCACAGCGCAGTTCTGACGGGGCGCACTTTCAGCAGGACGGACTGGCTTGAGGTCGGCGTTAGGTGCGATGATGCGGGGGAAATACAAATTTAAAAATAGCCTTAGATGCATGCTGCGTGGATTCGGTTGCGGTTCATCATCATGACCGAGTTAACTAAGGCGGTTTGATACCGCATGAATGCAAGCAGTGTAAGATCGGAGAGAGAGGGGAACTGAGGGGACGGAACAGGAGGAAAAAGGATCCGCGCAGCATTGCCACTGATCGAGCCCATCGGCCATCAATCGGCTTGATGGCATCAGAGCTAATTTTGGCTAATTTAACACGTTCTCAACCACCATCAAGCACACACATGTTCAAGAAGCTCGGGCTCGTTGGGTTGCCAAGGACGCACACGACTCCGCCTTATCTTGGCATATATTCATGGGCTCTCGTATGCTGCATGCGCGTGGATCCACATACCAACCCCTAGGTCACCTCAACCCTTTGGTGGAGACCGTGGAGTCGCCCGAATCCTATAAATGCTGCGCACCAGAAGCACCTCATCTCCAGCTTCCTCCGTCTTTCTTTCGGAATCCACCCAGTCATTATCATGTTCAACAAGTCTGCGCTCCTTCTCGCCGTCACCCTCGCCGTCTCTGTCGCGGCGGGACCGGCCCCGACCACGGACTCTGCGCCCGCCAAGCGCGGCACCGCCATTCCCATGCGGAAGCGCAGCTCGCTCACCACGGCCGAAGGCGTCTTCGACCACGACAAGGCCATTGCCTCGACGATCTTTACTCTCAACAAGCACCGCGCGAACCTGCTCAACCTCCAGAAGAACAAGGGCCAAGGTGCCTTCAACCAGGTGCGTTTCTGCTTCTCCAAGGGTTTTGAATTTTCGCTCACAGCACATTATTTGTTCAGGGCGCCGAGATCAAGGAGCTCAAGACGCTCCCCATCGACGTAGAGGCCCGCATGCAGCAGCGCGCTGTCAAGCGCCAATCCGAGGCGCTGACCGACGAGGACTCGGACGAGGAGTGGGCTGGCACGATCTCCGTTGGCACCCCCGCCCAGAAGTTCCTGATCGACTTTGACAGTACGTCCCTCTCTCACATCGTCCACTTCACCCTCCTGACATTTGTCCTCTTCTTAGCTGGCTCGTCCGACCTCTGGATCCCCTCCTCGTCGTGCACGAGCTCCACCTGCTCATCCAAGTCCAAGTACAAGGCCACCTCGTCGTCGACCTCATCCAAGAAGACCGGCACCTTCTCCATCGAGTACGGCGATGGCTCTACCGTCAGCGGCCCCATCTACACCGAAACTGGTACGGCGCATTTCAATTTGGTATTACACCCGCGATTATATTAATCCCATCCCACAGTCACCGTCGCGAAGGTTGCAGTCGCGAAGCAGTACTTCAGCCCTGTGACCACCCTGTCGTCCAGCTTCAAGGACGACCCCATCGACGGGTGCGCTTCTTTTCCTTCTCCGGTTGCTATCAAAACATCTAACCGACCGTTTTGTTCCATTTTTCAGCATCCTCGGCCTCGCCTTCCCCGCGATCTCCAATCTGAACCAGAACCCCTTCTTCGTCAACGCCGACGCGGACGGCGTCGTCGACGCGAACCAGTTCGGGTTCTACCTCGCCAGCTCTGGCTCGGAGCTCTTCCTCGGCGGCGCGAACTCGGACCACTACACCGGCGACATCGAGTTCAACTCTGTCGACTCCTCCGGCGGCTTCTGGCAGGCGACGGGCGCCTCGGCGAAGGTCGGGAGCAGCACGGCGGTGTCGGGCATCCAGACGATCATCGACTCGGGCACGACCCTTATGTACGGGCCGGCGGCGGACGTGAAGAAGATCTTCGCGAAGGTGACTGGGTCGAAGGTGTACGACTCCACCAACGGTGTGTCCTCTTTCTCCTTCCCTCTCTCTTCCACTTTACTCCACTGTACTTACGCTTCCTCCCCAGGCTACTACTCCTACCCCTGCGCCACCCCGCCCACCATCGCCTTCTCGTGGGGCGGCTCCGACTGGGCCATCTCAGCCGACAACCTCAACCTCGGGCAGACCGAGTCCGGGTCGAAGGACTGCGTCGCCTCGCTCGCCGCACAGGACCTGGGCCTCGGCGACGGCGTGTTCCTGCTGGGCGACGCGTTCATGAAGAACGTGTACACGGTGTTTGACGCAGACCAGGAGGCGGTTGGGTTTGCAGAGCTCGCATAGGCGGATCGATAAGTTGTTTAAAGTAACCGAAAAGGCGCTCGCACTGTATCAATATACCACCCAATTGCATTATTCCTTCCCTTCCCAAAACGCTCTTGGATGGATTTGTTCGACCTGAGATCTCCTACGACTTCGCCGGGATATAGTCGTCTAAGCTAACATTCGAGAAGTTGTGTTGAAGAGCCGTTGATGTTGAATCGCATGGTGACTTCACCGCGGATGAGATACAGCCAACGACATTCGACCGAGTTTTGTGTGAACATTGCTTTTAACGTCTTTCGCCAATGCAATACTGCAGTAATATTCCTCTTTCGAGTACGTATGCGCACTGCGCCGACCGCAATAGCACTGACGCGCGACTGACACCTTACAAACCGACGCAGTTCGGCAGGTTGGAGGCCCACGAGGGGCGGCGCGCGATGTTGAACTGGCAAGGAACTCGAGCGCAGTGGCAGAGTGATGTTTGCGGATGAGTTGGATTGTGTCTCTTGTTGGATGGATGATTTTGCGAGATTGGATCCTGCGGCAAACACGCGCCGGAGTGAGACCTCAGAGTTGGAAGAGACCTAAATAATGATGCGAGACGCAGCGTTGGAGAGGAGGAAAAATTGTGGATTGTGGACAGAGATGCGGAGAAAACAAGTGGACTTCGTATCCAGAGACAATACAAAAGAGAGAGGGGAGAACCGCGGGCCGTAGTCCTTCAGTCATAATCGATCCACTCTGCGGGCGGTGGCGGGGGAGGCGGCGGCAGAGGCGCAGTCTTCGACTCAGGCTTCGTCGCCTTTTGGCGACGCTTCCCCACCTTCTTCAAAAGCTCTTTATAGCCATCCCCGCCCACCGAGCACTCGTTGTGCTCCCAGTCGGCCACCACGGGCCAGCGCAGGGCCGTTGGCCGGCGCGCCAGGAGTTCCACGAGCGCCGCCGAGTTCGTCGGCGCCTCGCGCTCCTCCGGGTGCAGGAACTCGGTGAAGAAGGGCTGCGGCTGCAGCGGGAGGAGCAGGCGGAACTCCTCGGCGTTCGGCGGGCGCTTGAGCACGGTGAGCTCGAGCTTGAGCGGCCCGCGGAGCTGCTTGGACGGGTGGTTGTCCGAAAATTTCTCTTTTGGGCGTGGTGCAGGATACTCGATGACCGCAGCCTTGAGCGCATTGAGAACGCGCTGGGACGTCGAGTCGTTGGGGTTGTGGCTGCCACCCGACGCGGATTAGTAGGAACTTTCGAAGTCGTCAAGGATGAGTTGCGTACAAGACGGTCAAGGTTGTGGGCTCGATATTGGCCCACATTGTGGTTGCCATGCCCGCCGCACGCAGTGCAACTTCAAGGGCTGGAGTCACCTGTTCTGGTGTAGAAACATTGGAACGGGTGAAGATGAGGGCGGAGCATCGCGCGTGGAAGCAAGAGGTGAGCGATCTTCGGATCTTGGGATTTGATGTGGCCACGTCCATCACTTGATGGAAGTCATGCCGTTAAGTCTCCGCCCACAAGCCTACGACTCAGTGTTTTCTTCCTTTTGTCTCGCCCACTCTACACGCTCGCTGAGATGTACAATTATCATCCTAAATCAAGTGTATCACTGAATCTCTGCTCTCAAGAAATTGTGGCTCATTATTATGTGCAGTGCCAGCCGAGTTTGCGGTCAAAGAGGTATGTGCATTATTTACTGGAAAGAGCCCATGTTTTTTCCAGAGTTTGCGCTGTGGGTTTGCGCGAAGGACTTGCGTTTGGAACGTGCCGCGACACGTCGCCGCTGTTTGTCCTGCCAAACACTTTCCTTTTTCGGGGGGTAGGTAGGGTCGTGGGAATGTTTGCCAAGATCCGAAGATCGCTCACCTCTTGCGTGGAAGGGCGAAAAACGCGTATGCTGGGAGATGCGTGATCGAAGCATGATCGCCGTTTTTGGCAAGGCGGTGCACTTATGGGTGTCTATTTGGCTGCCGGATCACATCGCGCTCGCTTTCCGACACTGTCCGAGTTGAGCTTCTGTTCAGTTACTCAACTTGCTCGAGCAAGGTTGGAGGCTTGAGAACCGCTGGAAACAGGATTCTTCCGGTTGCACATGTAAGACCATAAATTCGTTGCTTCGTGGTAGAACTCTCGAAAGCGTCTACATTTAATTCGAACCCATTTCTAGTTCCTGAGCTCTAAGCTCGCCCTCTACTTGTCGATGACGGTGATGAACTCGCCCGAGAACCAGTGGTAGTTCTCGAGGGAGGTGGCGTGCTCGAGGGCACCCGCGATCACCGTACGGTACTCGGCGCTGGTGAGGGCCTGCACAAAATGAAATAAATAAACAATTGAAAACGGAACAATGGCGAAAGGCGACGCACCGCGCGAATCTTCTCGTGCGAGGCGCCCTCGACGATGATCATTGTAGAGAAGTCAGTATCCTGGAGCCCGAGCTCGCTCGCAAGCGTCTTCGGCAGGCGCTCGGTCTTGAACGTCTATATCCGAGTCGCAGTGATTAGCCGCCGTGGGCAGGGTAGGAAATGTCGTGGATGACCCACCAGCTCGTATTTGAGCACGTTCTCCTGCACGGCGGGGATGGACTTGATTTTCTCGACGAGGCGGGGGCCGTTGGCCTTGGCGTCCTCGTTAGTGACACCGGGGCGGTTCTTGAAGATTCCGATGGCGCGGACACGGTCAGTGCGGAGGCCAGACATTTCTGAGAAGTGTAGTGGAGGAGGTGGAGTAGTGAAGGTTGTTGAGAGGCTGAGTTGAACTCGGATGTCGAAACTGAGTGGACTGAGGGAGTATTTATACAAATTCTGAGGCTCGACAGGGCTCCCAAAGTCCGTGATGGTGCTCCGCAGAATCCCAAGAACGGCCGCGATTCCGAGAGAATTCCATAAGGCACTTGACTAACCCGGCATTCAATGGACGGTATACCGGCAACTTGACTGAACGAGCGAGCCCCATAGCAATACAAGCCCCCGGAGATTCTCGTGGATGGTGACAACCGTGCATTTACGATTTGGTGCTCATCGCCTGGCCTGGAAACGTCTTATTTAGAAAAACGCCGGGGTTGATGGCGGGCAGAGTAAGTGACATCCGATGATGATTACCAGTTTGCCAGCACGAGTTGACTGCAATACTGATATGCAGTGCTACGAGTATTTGGTTGAATATTAATTTAGTGGTTTCCAACGACCGACACAACATCCCGCCCATCTCCCAAAATAAAGAAATCACAGTCAACAGACACCGTGAACCAAATGCAAGAAAGTACGGCTTTCACCAATCGGCCTGATGGCATCAGAGCTAATTCTAGACGAACCAAGCGCTGGTGCGCCTCAGAGTCCTCGTCCACCTCGTTCAATAATATCAATCCCAATATCACCTCGGGCGCCTCCGCTGCGTCGCAGGCGCCCGAAACAGCGCACGCAGCGGGAAGCAGCGCCGCGTCTCGCTCGCGCTGCCGTCGTCCCGCGTGGCACTTCCGCGACGACACGAGCGTGCCGTACGCCGACGCCGACCCCGCCGACTAGGCGTCGGCGGCGGGACGCAAGGGCAAGGTGCGCCGCATCGCGCTCGAGCCGGACGAAGACGCGGATGCGGGGGAGCTCGAGGGCCGGGAGTGCGACGCGTCTCCGTCTGCGGGCGCTGGCGGTCCGGGGGCGGACAAAGGGGAGAAGCAGGAGCCGGGGACGGGGACGCCCACGGGGAAGACCTCGGCGTTCGGCGGGCGCTTGAGCACGGTGATCTCGAGCTTGAGCGGCCCGCGGAGCTGCTTGGACGGGTGGTTTTCCGAAACTTTCTCTTTTGGGCGTGGTGCGGGATACTCGATGACCGCAGCCTTGAGCGCATTGAGAACGCGCTGGGACGTCGAGTCGTTGGGACGTCGAGTCGTTGGGGGTGTGGCTGCCACCCGACGCGGATTAGTAGGCACTTTCGAAGTCGTCAAGGATGAGTTGCGTACAAGACGGTCAAGGTTGTGGGCTCGATATTGGCCCACATTGTCGGTGTTATGCCCGCCGCACGCAGTGCAACTTCAAGGGCTGGAGTCGCCTGTTCTGGTGTAGAAACATTGGTACGGGTGAAGATGAGGGCGGAGCATCGCGCGTGGAAGGGCGAAAAACGCGTATGCTGGGAGATGCGTGATCGAAGCATGATCGCCGTTTTTGGCAAGGCGGTGCACTTGTGGGTGTCTATTTGGCTGCCGGATCACATCGCGCTCGCTTTCCGGCACTGTCCGAGTTGAGCTTCTGTTCAATTATTCAACTTGCTCGAGCAAGGTTGGAGGCTTGAGAACCGCTGAAAACAGGATTCTTCCGGTTGCACATGTAACATCATAAAATTCATTGCTTCGTTGGTAGAACTCTTGAAAGCGTCTACACTTAATTTGAGCCCATTTCTAGTTCCTGAGCTCTAAGCTCGTCCTCTACTTCTCGATGACGGTGATGAACTCGCCCGAGAACCAGTGGTAGTTCTCGAGGGTGGTGGCGTGCTCGAGGGCACCCGCGATCACCTTGCGGTACTCGGGGCTGGTGAGGGCCTGCACAAAGTGAGATAGATGAACAATTGAAAACGGAGGAATGGCGAAAGGCGACGCACCGCGCGAATCTTCTCGTGCGAGGCGCCCTCGACGAGGATCATCGTAGAGAAGTCAGTATCCTGAAGCCCGAGCTCGCTCGCAAGCGTCTTCGGCAGGCGCTCGGTCTTGAACGTCTATATCCGAGTCACAGTGATTAGCCGCCGCGGGCCGGGTAGGAAATGTCGTGGATGACCCACCACTTCGTATTTGAGCAAGTTCTCCTGCACGGAGGGGATGGACTTGATTTTCTCGACGAGGCGGGGGCCGTTGGCCTTGGCGTCCTCGTTCGTGACACCGGGGCGGTTCTTGAAGATTCCGATGGCGCGGACACGGTCAGTGCGGAGGCCAGACATTTCTTAGAAGTGTAGTGGAGGAGGTGGAGTAGTGAAGGTTGTTTGAGAGGCTGAGTTGAACTCGGATGTCGAAACTGAGTGAACTGAGGGAGTATTTATACAAATTCTGAGGCTCGACAGGGCTCGCAAAGTCCGTGATGGTGCTCCGCAGAATCGCAAGAACGGCCGCGGTTCCGAGAGAATTCCATAAGGCACTTGACTAACCAGGCATTTAATGGACGGTATACCGGCAACTACTGAACGAGCGAGCGCCATTGCAATACAATACAAGCCCCCGGAGATTCTCGTGGGTGGTGACAACCATGCATTTACGATTTGGTGCTCATCGCCTGGCCTAGAAACGTCCTATTCAGAATAAACGCCGGGGCTGACGGCGGCAGGGCAGAGGAAGTGACATCCGATTATGATTACCAGTTTTCCAGCACAAGCTGACTGCAATACGGTTGTACAGCGCTACGAGTATTTGGTGGAATATTAATTTAGTGGTTTCCAACGACCGACACAACATCCCGCCCATCTCCCAAAATAAAGAAAATCACAGTCAACAGACACCGTGAACCAAATGCAAGGAAGTACGGCTTTCACCAATCAGTCGGCCTTCCGCCGATTTCTCCGTCGAGGCAACTGTCACGTCATAGCGATTAGTCCAACTAGTGCCCGAACCTCCGTCCGCGATCCCAACCCGGAGTTTTCTTCCCAGGTTCAATGTGGGTTCAATTACGGATATCTGGGTTCAGCCAAGTCAATTGCGGACATTTAGGTATCAAGTGTATTCGGTATTGCGTGCTAGCTCGGTCGACTGCGTCGAGGTGAATTCGAACTTGAAATTGGATCCCACCTTCTGATCCGATTCGCCGAAGATAAGTACATGGGTAAGGAGAAGAGAGCGGACATTTGTGTGGGTCGTTCTGCGCAGGATATACGGTAGCTTGGACCGCACCGTGCGACTCCAGCGAGGCAGAATACAGAATACTTTGGATGCTGCTTGAATGAATGAAGAAAACGAGAACGAAAACGATGTGCTCACGATGCGGTGGTTTCATGGCTATACAGCCTTCAAGATTCGCCTTGCACCACCGATGAGCGAAGTCTATTTGGCGGAGCAGAGATTGTGTGGAACGGTGAAGGCGGCATAGGTGCCGAATCTGCCGAATCAGAGGCGGCTGAAGACCGAGAGAGCAATAATTTATTCGAGTCCAGCTCGGATCTAGCTATAACTTGAACTGTCTTCGACTCATCTGAGAGTTTGCTCACACTGGAAGAATTAACGGAATACCTTCCAAGGAATTTCGGCAAATGATCCGAGACGGCGGAGATGGCCGAAACGATTCAAGCCGACGTGCGTACTATTTCGACCGGGTATTCAGTCACGGATCACAGATCTAGAGCCCGCTGAATTGAATACTTGACAAATATGTCACAGGTCACTGAGGGTGTTGAATACTTGGTTGTTTGAACTTTTTAGGGCCAAAACTTCGAAACTTTTCTCAGCCGCATTGTTCACGCAGAACTCTACAAATGCTGTGTTCAACTGGTTGGATTTGATTGTCTGGGAAATTCCTGGCAGATTTTACATCATTTCAGTCAAGAGTTAGGCCAAACTTGAATGACGGCCGAATCCTTCACAAATTGAACCCTCAGAAAAAATGTCACGGGTCCCAGAGCTTGTTGAATTGATGGCATTTGAATACTTATGGTCACAGGGTCACAATGGACGAATACTTGGTCGAAATACTACCGTAATTCCATGAAGAGGCTGGGTTCAGTTGGGAAAACAGCGGCTCCGTATCTGAACTGGCTTGTCCGAATTCCCTGCCAGACGTTGGACCTATATGTCCATTGCCTGGGACCCGGAACAGTCTCCAGAATGCTAGGGAAATAGCTCCACTATATTTGAACTGGGTTGTCTGAATTCGGACTTCGCTGCCGGCCATCCCGAATCGAACCTAAGCGGGGCCAATCGGTTATAGGTATTCACAGTATGTTTACCGGACTGTGGATTGCACAGTGGAGATACATTCTGCATTATATGTACATACAAGATATCGTTGGGCTAAATACATCCAGATGGGTGGGTGACGGTCAGGCTCATCGCGGGTGAGTATTTGTATACTGCACAAAACCGCGCTCCAGCAAACGTATCATCTGCGCCTCTCCGCGAGCCTTGAGCAGCTTCTTAGCGACGGTCATGTTGATGAGTTCAATAAGCCCATGTTCTATCGCCTCGCTGAGCATAAGACTCCACCGTTGTTTAGCGGACACCCCGAGATACAGTTCGTTGTTCTGGAGCATCGGGAAGAGCGCAAGGTAGGCGTTAGCGAGCTTGAGCGCGGTGCCTGGAGTACTATTGGCCAACAGCCACGCCTTTAAATGTTTGAGGCGGGCGGGAACAACCCGCGGAGCGGGGACAGCAACAGACGACGGTACAGATGGTACCGGTACAACATCAACCGCTGCCGGAGTCTTCGGGGCAGCGGCAGGCGCCACAGTTGGAATAGCATCTACCGACGACGCCGCACCAGCTTCTCTCAGGGCAGGGACTTCTGCTCCGGTCGACGTTCCCGACGCACCCGGCGTGGGAATGGTAGGGGTGTCGGTAGGCTGCAGACTGAGCTCCATAGCGCGACGGATGTCCGACTGGAGGAGCATATCGCCCTCGTCGTCGTCGCGATCATCACCGAAAAGGGTGGCAGGTCTGGCGGCCAGTCTGAGAGCTGCCCTCGCGATGGGCGACAGCCCCTCCACGGTGACAACGGAGGGGGAGGACGTGGCCGTTTCGAACAGGGATGGATGGCCCGAGCCGGCCGCAGCGAGGAACGCCGGGCTCTCCTCGACGTAGGTGACGGCTTCTTTCGCTGCAGGATTGTTCAAGAGAGTTATTTTCATGGTTTCAGGAGACGTACCTTTACCCTTGCCTTTGTCATTGCCTTTGCCGAGCGATTCGGGAGTGCTGCTCTCCATGGGAGCCGAGCCTGCGGTGGGGAGGGCAGGGAGGCCGGGGCCGGAGTTGAGCACGGATTCCGTCCGCGGGCCAGCGGATGTGGCTGCAGGGGCGGCCGAGCGTTGTGAAGGCAAGTGCACTGCGGATATCGGAGGCGTCGGCAGTGATTGTGAACCGCTTGTCCCTGTCGGAGCACCCAGACTAGGAATGCGCGCCACGGCCAGGATCGAAGCGCCACCATCCAGCGTCAGGCGAGGGCGAACTCGCAGCCTCAGGTGATCCCTACCCAAAAGTTCGACTCTACCATGCTCATCAGTAGAGAGCGCAGCCGCGGGGGAGAACACTAAGCCGTGGCCGGTGGGAAGCGCCATGACTTCCTTGTACCAGTCTTCGCTCCCCGTCGAGACGTGTCGTGCGAGATGGCTGCACCACGCGGGGGAGGAGAATCTGTGGCACACAATAACCGAAGCCAGGTCGAGAATTGTTGGCGGGACGACGGTGGGTTCTTGTGTCGCGATGATTATCCGGGTGGCCAGATGCCGCTGGAGCCGAATAATGTTACTTATGGACTGGTTCAGACGGGCCGAATCGCTGTTGACCAGATATTTATGAGCTTCATCCAATACTGTGAGCGTACCGGCCATTAGAACCCCGGATACCAAAGGCAGAACGCGTAGAACCCACCAACGAGCTTTCCGCAAGCTGTCTGCCATTGGGTGAAACTGCCGAGAACAATATCAAAGAGAACAGACGCCGTAAGACCTGGAAACCAAGCAAATGAGTGTCATTGCCTCTGAAGATGATTGGAGTCACTTGCCATCGAGAAACGGATCCGTGAGGTCGACGATAACAAGTCCTCCGGCAGTAAAATATGACTCGATCTGACGTGCGCCCGGTGGAAGGAAAGCGTCGAGTAGATGCAATCGAAGCTCTATCATGGCCGTTTGTTTCGCATCGAGGCTTTCGAGCGCAATCCTCCGCTTGAATTCTGCACCAGGTCAGCCTCGCTGGAAACGGTACATCCACCCACAGACCTTGGTAGCTAAAAGCATCGACGCCCATATTGCGGATTATGAGCAAGGCCGTGTGCATGTAGAGCGGCATTTTCTGATGAATAAAAAAAGATCGGTCAAGAGCCGTCAAGCCGGAGAGGCGGCCAAAAACATACATCGAGATTGTCGCAGCCCATAATCGCGAGCATCCGGTCGGCTGTGAGATCTGTCTCAGCCAAACACAGTGGCTCGACCCGGACCTGCGCCTGGGAAGCGTAGGCTTGTCTGCGGCGGTTGACGTTGCTCGGCCTTCAGACTTCACGTTGGAATCAGAGTGAAATCCGCGATGGAAAACCACGTACGAGCATAGGACCGTAACTTGAGGCAAGGCAACGTGATTCAGGTGCGCGGCGGGGGACGAGAGGAAAGCCGCCTCGCAAGGACGACCAGCGTCTTGTGTATCAAAATGGAACCTGCATGCAATGAGCTCAAATCTACCTGCGACGGAATCAATTATGCGTACACGAGAGCGCTCAGAGGCTCCGGGAGCTTTCCAATACGTGAATCTCCGATGAGGGCACTTTCCAGGAGACAAGAGACCGTGTGGCTCTTGCCAGAGCCCTAAAAATCGGTGCGGTGTTCAAACTGGAACGCAAGGACGCCGACAATGAGGAGACCAACCTGGACGCCACAGATGACGGCGCTGCTGGGTGTATTGGTGTTGAAATAGACCCGCTCGCTTGCGCTTGTGCCGAGCAGTCCGCGAGACGGAAAGTCTGCTGCATGGTACCCGAGTAAAGAGTACGTGAGCAGCGGGGAGGTTACAAGCTGGTGGTGCAGAAGGCTTGCGTCGTTGTCATCCTCAGCTGCCGTCGCACTGAGGAGAAATGTCAGCTCGTCATCAAGGTCGGCGGGGAGTCCACTGAGAGCCATGCTTGGGAGAGAAGAAGGGCAGGGGGTTTGACAAACTATTGGCAAGATGTGGAAGACAAGGACAATGAGCGTTCTGTGGCGCGTGGCAGGCACGTTGAAAATGACATTGTGGGTCCAGGACAGTGACAGGGAGAACCGCGTGGCATGCCGACACACTCGGGCCGCCTCGGCAATGATAACACGACCAAAGACCCGGTTCGCGTCAGTCTTTCGGCATAGTCACTTCCAGAATCCCAAGCGGCTCAATAATCACATCTCGATGAACTATGCAATATCAAGAAGGCCGAAGAAACAAAGAATCCCGTGGGTCATCGCAGACTTTTGGGAAATCCTCATTGAATTTTGATGTCAGAGGCGACTTGGAGGCGACAGTGAAACATCGTCCGCGGAAAAATAGATCTTTCATGAGATTCCGTGCGGTTTTGAGGGTAGCCATGATGAAAACTGACCGACGATTCATATATCGAAGCACGAGATCAGTTTACTTATATTAAAATGTCTGTGAGAGACTAGACGCGGATCACATCGCGCTCGCTTTCCGACATTGTCCGCGAATCAAAGTTGAACGTTGAACTTCGGTTCAGTTATTCAACTTGCTCGAGCGAGGTTGGAGGCTCTTCGAGAATTACTGAATAAACAATATTTTCCGGTTATACATGTAAGATCCTATTATTCGTTCTTTAACGAGATGGTAGAAATGCTGTGCAATATCCCCGAATAATCTTACTCCTTTGGTCTTGCTTTGATTTTCCTACATGCTTTGACTTCGTCTCACGGAGTCACGGTGGCCGAGGTCGATCATCAGCTACGGACTGCGCATCGACTTGGCATGAAAGCTATTCGTCCCGGTAAGTTCTGTCTGGCAATGGAAACTATGCAAGTAGTAAACTGTCTACATTTGGCCGCACACTGCGCGGCGCTGTTTGAATGAACCGTTCTTTAACGAGATGGTGAAAAAACCTGCGCTCTTTCCCCATATATCTCTTCTCCTTCGCTCCCTGTCTGCTCTTCTGCCGCGTTCAACCCCTTTGGTCCATGCTATTTCTCCACACAACTTAACCCATGATGAACTATGGACTTCATTTCGGTTCATTCCGAACTGCGCCGCAACGGTAAACTGTCAAGCGCAACCCCCATACGGACCATTGAGCGGTCGAAACAAGGCTCGTGAATCAACGGCTGTTCAGAGAACACTCCGAGCAATCACGCGACCTTTTGTCCAGCGCTCAAGATCCACTGAAAAGGGAGCACCGTCTGAAAGCCTTCTTGCGTTCCTCCCCCCATCATCCTGCCCTCCCATAACATTTCTTTCTCCGTCTGATACGTCGTTTGACACTGGTTCTTGCCTGGATCAAGAGACTACATTAGTGACTGATCAAGGCGCTCAAATCATGCGGCCGTTACCTGCTGTCTAGACGAACAAGGTCGGCCCGTCTGAACCAGTCCATAAGTAACATTATTCGGCTCCAGCGGCATCTGGCCACCCGGATAATCATCGCGACACAAGAACCCACCGTCGTCCCGCCAACAATTCTCGACCTGGCTTCGGTTATTGTGTACCACAGATTCTCCTCCCCCGCGTGGTGCAGCCATCTCGCACGACACGTCTCGACGGGGAGCGAAGACTGGTACAAGGAAGTCATGGCGCTTCCCACCGGCCACGCCTTGGTCTTCTCCCCCGCGGCTGCGCTCGCCACTGATGCACGTGGTGCAGTCGTGCTTTTGGGTAGAGATCACATGAGGCTGCGGGTTCGTCCTCGCCTGACCCTGGATGGTGGCGCATCGATCCTGGCTGTGAGCCGCAGCCTAGGTGCTCTGACAGCGACGAGCAGTTCAGTCGCGTCGCAATCACTGCCGACGCCTCCGATATCTGCGGCGCACCTTCCAGCGCGTACCAGTAACGCGTTCCAGACGTCCGCCCTCGCCCCAGCCCCCGTGAAAATCGCGGCCGCACGCTCCCCCCTTCCTGCTGCAGGCTCGAGCCCCACGGCGAGGGGCACCCCCGAATTACCGGACAAAGGAAAGGGTAAATACAACTCCCGAAACCATAGAAATATCTTTTATTGGCCAATTCTACAGCAAAAGAAGCCGTCGCTGCACCGAAAACTCCGGTTGTACCGATACCGTCGTCGGTTGCTGTCCCAGCTCCCCGTCAACGGGTGGTTCCTGCACGTCTCAAGCACCTCAAGGTGTGGCTGGAGAAAAACAGTACTCCAGGTATATCGCTCAAGCTAAGAACCGTTTACTTTGCGCTCCGCTCGATGCTCCAGGACGACACATTGTATAGTGGCGCGTCGCCGAAGCTGCGGTGGAAGCGGATGTGGGGCGAGGCTGTAGACAATGGGCTCATCGACGTAACTAACACGGATGTCTCTAAGAAGCAGCTCAAGGCTTGCGGAGAGGCGCAGATGATATGTTTACTCGAGCGCGGCCCTGTGCAGTACACAAATACTTACATGCGATGATTCTTGCTCCTCCCCTATCTGGATGTATTTAGACGAACAATATCTTGTATATACATAAAGTATGGAGCGTATAGCATTCTGGAGGCTGTTCAATAATATCACATAGGTCTAACATCCAGCAGTGAATTCGGACAACCCTGTTCAAATACGGAGCCGCAGTTTTCCTAATTCAACCCACCCTCTTTATTCAAATCGGGTCCTCGACGCACATCGCCCTCAAACCGCACGCAAGCAGAGGAATCGATTATGCGTACACGAGAGCGCTCAGAGGCTTCGGGAGCTTTCCAATACGTGAATCGCCGATGAGGGCACTCTCGAGCATGCAAGAGACAGTGTCACTCTTGCCCGAGCCCTACAAATCGGCGGGTGTTCAAACCGGAACACAAAGACGCCGACGATGAGGAGACCAACCTGGACGCCACAAATGACGGCGCTGCTGGGTGTATTGGTGTTGAAATAGACCCGCTCGCTTGCGCTTGTGCCGAGCAGTCCGCGAGACGGAAAGTCTGCTGCATGATGCTCGAGTGAGGAGTATGTAAGTAGTGGAGAAGTGACGAGTTGGTGGTGCAGAAGGTTCGCCTCGTCGTCATCCCCAGCTGCTGTTGCACCGAGGAGAAAGGTCAACTCGTCATCAAGGTCGATGATAGATAGAGCCATGGTAGGGAGGGGAAAAAAGGTGGGCGCTAGGTCGAGTGACCAAATTATTGGGAAGATGTACAAGGCAAGGACAAAGAGCCTTTTGCGCGTGGGAGGCACGTTGAAAATTTCATCGTGGGAGTAACGGGAGAACCGTGGCAAGTGCCAGCCTGCCGAATTTCGGCAATAATAACACGACCAAAGACCCTGTTCGCGGCTCAACTCACTTTGGGAATCCCCATTGTTATGTCAGGGGCGACAGTTTCGCGCCCACGAAACCAAAGAGATCCTGTCTTCGTTGGCAGGTATGTAGAATCGAAGGAGTTGGAATATAGAGAGGAATTTCCGCAATTTAAACAAGTGCATCCAGGACGAGTTAAATTCGTCGCGCCTACGAAATATTTCTGCGTAGTTGATAAATAATAAGATGATACACGCTTTCCCGTTTGCAAGAACGCACCGATCATGTCATATGGCGGCCGAGTGTCAGTATCGTCTTGTATACGTTCGACCCCGTCCGGGGTTTTGTGCCAACGAAATCTAACATCGGCGGTGCTCAGCCATAATGCGTTCAGGCCCGAGCGATTCGCTATGAAACGTTGTCTGACACTGGGAAGAGCTTCTGGTATCTGCCATGTAGGACCAATCCAATCTGTTTGAGATGCGGGGGTAATGACGAAGATTCGGCGAGTGTTTGGAGGAATGACGGATACGGCGGCTGGTTAACAAGTCAGCATCATATAATGAGAGATGAAAAAGTAAAGTACTCGGTAGTGGCGGGGTAATTGATCATTGTCGATGGTGCTGTTGCGATTGAACACCCCATCTTCGCACTCCAACCGGAGACGGGTCAGACCGGGGAAAAAGCCGCATAAAGTTTCGATTTCCTCGACGCAGACAGTGGCCAGTAGAACACGGAGTGAGGTGATCCTATCCTGAACTCCGATGTCCCCGAATCCTTTGATCATGTCTCGTACATCGCAGTACGTGAGGGTGAGATGAGTGAGGGGAGTTGCAAGAACATGTTCAGCATCTCGTATGGCCCCGTGTAGTCTCTGAGCGGAGGGTCGAATCCAGGAAGGGGATATGATGTGGTCTTTTGAATCGTGAGACATCCGGCATAATGGAGTATTGCCAGAACACGCAGGCCAGGGAACTCGGTCACGATTGTGTATATCCTGGAATTAAGGTCGTCTGACAGATTCATTTCCACCGTTAGTTTGTGAGTGTGTGGAAGGAAGCGGGGAAATCGATTTTTCCAGGGGCGAGAGTGACGTGGAGCTTGTGGAGGGCAGTCGGAGACAGAGCTGGAATCCAATGTGAGTGATCCGTCGAGGTGAGGAGCCGGAGGATAGAGAGGTATGGTAGTTCAAGGAACGATGTCCAGAAAATGGGATCCCCGAATATTCTCGACGCAGAGGCTCCGCAGATTCGGCAAGCGACCTAGAATCGCGACCTGGCTTTGGCTGAGACGAAGTTCCTCGGCAGAGATACTTCGGAGACGAGGAAAACTCGGGAGGCTTTCAAAAGCGCAGACAATAGGATGTTCCGCTGATCGTCCGAGGGTTGGCTGCTCGATGAGAAATAACGCTCCCATGTAGTTATGTGGCATTCGCGAACCAAGGGTGCTAATTCAGCTGAGACCCAAAATTCGAGCCGTTCGAGGGCCCTTTCAACCAATTCCGTTGATGTAAAGGAATTATGGCGATCGACGTCCTCCGGGCTGCATCCATCCGGATGGAACTCGATTGTGGCAAAGACGTGGGGCCGCGATATGGCCCGGAAGAGGCGATCCGTCCGGAAAACGTGGAGAAGAGCGTCTCTGGGTAAGTCTTCAAAGACTTCGAGCCATGTCTCTTTCGGCACTCGCGAGGCCATAAGAACCCGATGAAGAGAGATCGAAGAGAGGGAAGACGATGAATGATATTTTGATGTGGAAATCCACCATCATGATGATCATGATGCGAACCAAGCCTGAACAACTTGAACGCAACCAATAAACTGGCCTAGGTCGGAGGTACCCGGCTGTACTATCACGTACGGCTTTGCACTGAAATGTGGTTCAGCGGGCTGAATAATGGCAATGATGGCAGGATGATTTTACCGCACACTGCAGCTTTCAGCAGTGTGATCACACCGCGCCGTCCCAGCCGGTCTTTGGCGGTCGGATCTCACCGCCGACACATTGGCGCTTCCTCTGGGCAGGCAAATTACACCACCGTTGCATTTTTTTTCTGGCGGTACAATCCTCCCGCGCTTGTTTTCGCTGTTGTATCTTACCGCTGACAACTCATTTTCTGTTGGCGGCCAAATCACACTGCCAATATATCTGGCAGTGTGTTCCTACCGCCAGTTTCAGAAAGTGCATGCGCAGCGAGATCTTACTGCCAGACCAAATGACTGGCAGTAAGATCACACTGCGCAGGCGCTTCGGACTGGCGGTAGGATCACACCGGGCACGCACTTGCCACTTGGACTGTCAGTCAGATCGCGCTGCACAGGCTCTGTATAGGGATGCTCAAGCACTCATAGTTATCACGACAAGGAGCAGTTGGGATAACGAGAAAATATGTATATTTTGAAGATAGTACAGGCAATATATGAGCAATACAACATGAAATCGACTTACATTAATTACCTATTTCTAATTAGTTGCAGTGTACCAATCACCTGCGACGAGTTGCTGTAAAGGAGATGATTTCGCATGCCTTGACGATCGTTAAAGTGTGGTTGATGCTAAAGAAACAGCAGTCGGCATAGCTGCAACTGAAAGAAAATTCTCATATGAGAACTGACCTTAAGTTGGTATTGATCCAGAAAAAGTCGAGTTATGCGCCGCAACTATATGGGTGCTGCCCTGCGCACCAATTCCGCCCCCACTCGGCATGACAGGGATGTGGCGTTTCATCCGCCTCGTGTGCGTGATTGGGAGACATTTGCCCAGTGACGTGCGCTCTAGTAATGCCTCGACTTGAACAGTGGGTGAGGTGAACGTGAAGACGTGGTGTGGCGTGGCACACAAGAGTCGGTGGCAGACTTGAATGGTGACATTGACTGAATCTAATGTTCGTGTCAAGAGGCTCATGCCAGATTTTTCAAATCGTCAGTGCATTGTATAATGAAGAAAGAAGGCAGCACACATAATTTTGCCAGCTCATGCTACCAGTGGGGGCCGCCGAAACAAGAAGCCGACAGGAAGAAAGACGGCAGCGCATATAATTTGTCTAGTAGAATGCCGCCATAATCAGCGATGTTACATAGCTGGTGGGACTGCTGAAGCAAGGGGCCAATTGAACTGAACAGAGGCCAGAGAGCAAGCACGAGAACCCTAGAGGCGAAGCTTAGAAATGGCAGAAAGAAGCATTCTACTTATGCCATAGGCTGTCATTCGCATGTGAGCTGGTTCTCGTATTTCTTCCCCGATTTTGAACATAGACAGCATTGCAAGGGATGAAGGGTAATATTAGAGTCTCACTCAGCTGAGATATGGCAGCAGCACCATGACGAACCTCTGTAGTTGCTCTGTAGCGTACTTGAGAATGCTAAGTGCCGATGCCTAATTCTGGCTGTCTCCCGTACCTTTCGCTTCATATTTTTGTTCAAACCGTGCTCGAGGAAGGTGTAAGGAGCCTTACCAGTGGTACTCACATGGAATTTGAGAGAAATAGGAAGTTTGAGTTTAGAAGGTGGTGGTCGAATTCAAGAAATGCTACGTAAACACGGGCCATCTTTCGGTTCTATTTGAGAATCAAGGTATGCTGGGCATATCTACTCAAAATTCGCGAAAATAATTTTGAAGGTGGCCAATCATGCTAAATATATAACCCATACCTTACAATACCAAGAATTGGACAGTTGACCAAGTGCCATGCAATTCAATGTAGGAACATGGCCGTAACGAGTTCGCGATGAAGCCGTAACGAGTTCGTGACTTGGTCTTTCGGTCGGTTTTCGGAGTTTGTGGCAAAACCGATGCTTCTTTTCTAACAGACTGGTGTTCCCTACACTCAGACCAAGTGAACCGACCAAGGAAGGCACACTAAGAAGCATTCCAGAGGCCAAAACCCTTTCATATCCAAATTTTCATTGGCGACTTCAATTTTCATGCAATTTACTTCAATTGGTCACACAAAATGCTCTCGGTGTATTCAAAAGTCAAGCTAGTCAAGGCCAACAGTCAATTATATTCAACGTCTTCTCGTAACCAAGAAATCAAACAGGAATACAGAATTGGAATGAATGATGAACTAGCTTCAATTTGGGACTGCGCAGCTGATCCCCCCTTCTCCTCTTCCCGCCTACTGGGTTAACTTGAGGAAAGAGAAGGGAGAAATGCTCTCAGTTGTGAGAGAGATCGCATAGCCAGTTGAAGCCAGCACGTTGGCGGTGTGATCATACCGTCAGCACGTCAGCAGTATGATTCTACCACCAGCTGCAGGGAACACATCAGCGGTTTAATCATATTGCCAATCGAAACGAGTGCGTATGCGGCGTGACGATACCGTAGAGCATGTTGGCGGTGTGATCCCACCACCAGTCGAAATAAAAATGTTGGCGGTGGGATTTTACCGCAGGTCGAGGTGAGCACGTCTGCAGCATGATCTTACCGCAGGTCAAGGTGAGCATGTCGGCGGTGTGATCTTACCGCCAGGCAAATTGAAGGGGTCGGCAGCGTGATCTTACTGCAAATCAGTGAGAGTATCAGCGGTGTGATCTTACCGCAAGTCGAGGTGATCACACTGACCAAAGGGAGTACGTTGGCGGTGCTATCTGCTGTAATTTTATGGCGGGTGGATCTGGCCACCAGAGAAAACAGCGAGATTGGCAGGTGGATTCGACCGCCAGAAAAGGTTGTGTGTGGATCTCGCCGCCAGAGAACATAGTCAGGGACCAGGGTGGCCGGTGGATTCGACCGCCGGTGAACACACCGAACGTGGCGGGTGGATCTGGCCGCCAGATGAGTTGTGAGCTGGGCGGGTAAATTCACCTGCCTGGGGACGTAGTGCGCGTGGCAGGTGGATCTGGCCGCCAGAGAATATAGCGAGGGTGGCGGGTGGATTCGACTGCCAGAGAAGATTGTGAGTGTGGCGGGTGAATCTCGCCGCCAGACAACATAACGAGGGCGGCAGGTGAATTCGACTGCCGGCGAGCCGACTGAGCGTGGCAGATAGATTCGACCGCCAAAGGAGGTTGTGAGCGTCGCGGGTATATCTGGCCGCCAGACAGCATTATGAGCGTGGCAGGTGAGTTCGACCGCCAGGGGACGTAGTGAGCCTGGCGGGTGGATCAGGCTGCCCGAGGTCATAATGAGGGTGGCAGGTGGATTCAAGGACCTAGTGAGGGGCAGAGGGATATGGCTGCCGGAGCACATAGTAAGTGTGGCAGGTGGCAGGTGGGTATGGCCGCCGGGCCATGTTGAGGTGTGGCGGTGGGTTGAGTTGGCGGGGAGGTCTCACCGCCAGATGCGCAGCCGCAGCGGGCTGTATGTAGTTATTCAGCGGGCTGTTCCGGATTTAGCACCATGTCTGTACGTGATAGTACAGCCAGCCATCTCACACTTATCCGAATAAACTCAACCGTAAAATATTCCAGACGGATCGTGATTGAGTCAACAGTTCTATGGATTTTTAATGAGCTTCCGGGTTTCATGTATCTGAAATTGTCCAATCCACGTCCAATCACTCCTCCTGATCTTCGTTTGCGGAAAATAATACCGACGGCGCGCGCGACCCTGGCGCAATGCTGGGGGGTGACAATATGTCTGGGGCGGTTCCCCAGCTGGGCGGCCGCGGCGGGGGCGTAACGATGTCACTGCTGCTCAATAGCGTCACCGCGGGCGTGGTAATCGCGACGCCGAACGACGGCGGCGCGATCTCGTCCAGAGGCGGCGCGATGTCGATGTCCGCGTCGTACGTCTGCGCCGGATGCGTCGCCAGCAGGGGCACCGACACCGCCGCAAGCTCGGCCGTATGAGTATGTGACGATACGGAGGACGCCGTGTCAGACGGGGCGTAGGGCGGCGGAACGCTGGGAACCACTGTACCCGGAAAGTATCTCGGGACAAAAGGTGCCGGTCCAGACATGGGAGCCGGTGGAGGTGCGGTGCCACGCTCCAGCCGTTCTCTCCGCGCGGCGAGTCTTCGCCGCCGATAGATACTGAAGGCTGTTCCAAAGCAAAGGATACCAAGGACGCCTAAGCTCCCGGCGACCGCTCCAGCAAAGGAGTCGCGCCCCTTCTTTGTTGTCGTCCTGGATGATTCGTGAAGGGATGTCGCATGGCAATAAGTCAACGTACCCGTCAGTAGAACTTGGTGTCGATGATTGGGAATGAATAGGTATGCTCGATGACCTAATAAACGAATTAGATCGTACAAGACACGTAAAAAGAATTGCTCACGGAGTGTCTGCAACATTTTGGGTAACAAGTATATAGTCCAAAATGAACATCGAATTCGGAGCGAGATTGAGTTTTAACACATGCAGCCCATCCGCTAACCCTTGTTTCGCGAACACGTTGACATGGTATGCAAATCCAGACCCAGAAGAGGATCCTTGGTGAACGAAGGGTTGTTGGCCAACGTCGTCTAGCGAAAAGCTGATATTCATCATCGACGGTAGAGTTGGGGACATAGGCATGCCAAGCGGCTGCACACAAAATATGTATACGGCTGTGCCTGTAAAAATGTCAATAACAGGCAGTTTCATCGAGAAACAACTCACCAGTGAAGTTGTACTGAGCGAAAACTGGGGTGTCCACAAAACCTGGATCGTCCAAGTCAGCTCGCGGCACCCGATCACGTCTACCGCGATGACTTTGACTGGGCTTGTCGTCGTCGTCGTCGTCGTGGTCGTCATTGCCGTCACCGTCGTCAGGTTTTTCAGCCCCCTTGTCGTTATCAGACTAGTTAGGAGGTAGGGGGAAGTGGGAGAGTGCTTACGGCGTTGGGGATTGTGGAAGAATGGACGGGCGCGGAAGTTGAAGGGGGTTTCGTGGTCGACGCCTTCGAAGCTGGATTGTCGCTAGTTGGTGGATTATCGATACTGGGCGAGGGAGGTGGAGGCTTGCTCGGCGAGCTGGGCGGTGCGGTGTCGTCCTCGTCCAAGATCACCACATGCGCGCCCTTGTGGTAGGTCTGCTGGGATGCGAGCAGCGCCGGCGGGTTGTTACAAACAGAGCACACCACCGCACTTGAATTCCATGAATCTAGAGGTGCATAGACGATGGAGGGATCAAAATCGTCGATTGTGATGTTGACTTGGGACCCTTCGGTGGCAGACCATAGCAGCAGGAACCCCAGAGTAAAGAGCGAATGTCGACTGTGAGTCTTCGGCATTATTACGATGGCAATGAGGTGTAGGGCGGAGAGACGGTTGGCACAACTTTGAGCGCAACAAAACTCGAGATGGTGGGGCCAGATGAGTGCTGGACGCTAGGGTATGGGGAAACGTGGGAGGGAGATACCGGCTTCCATTAATGGGCCATATTTTTGTTTGGAGAACACACGCAGAAGGCTCGGACATCGCGGTTCACCAATAACCGTCTCTTGGGTGATGGCGGCGACCAAGTAACCGATGTGTGTCACGTGTGACACCTGCCTTTCCAGGGCTTGCTTCACGCCATCTCATTCATTCGGGTATTGCTTCACACATCCATCAGACCAAGTATACGTTAGGCCCCTTAAACTCGGACACCTTTCCTGACGCTCGGTGTGGTACCTACTACTGAGTACTGCTGCCTGAAACCTCTTATCGCGCGCTCGCATCTTCCTCGCAAGAACTAGGAATCCTGGTTTTAAACTCGCAGTAGGGTATGACTCTTCGGCGCTGCACGAAACTGGTGGACGGGACGATACCAATTCCAGCATTACTTTACAATGACGAGGAACTGCTTTCGAGCCAAGACGGAGTGGGAATATACGATGGGTATGTCTCCCACAGCCATGCCCCTGATGTCCGTCAGCTAAAAGGGAACTAGCACACAAAAGTCTCCAAGTCACCAATCTGGAACAGTCCATGTGACAACTCACCGATTATTCTATATCTCCACCCAGCATGAGGCGACCCACTCTTTCGCCTTGGATCTCTCCTACGTAAGCCAAACAGACCATTATGCTGGGCTGTTCTCGTCCTCTGCAAAAGTCACCTTGTATATTCCGGTCCCTTTTGCCGCTTCCGCCGAACCGGGTTCAAGTGATGGGCCGGAGACACCATTTGCCAGCTGGGAATGCCAGGTCTGTGCATATCGTAATCCACCTGGACTCAGTCCGGCCGCTGCTCGCGTCTGTGGCCTGTGCGGCATTTCCCGCGACTCTGTGCCAGCCCCCATAGCAGCTCCATCGCCGCCCCCGCTCTCATCATCACTTCCCGCAAGCAGTTCATTGTCTTCTCTGCATCCACCATGGAACGCGCCGGGATCTCATCGACGACAGCCAAGCTCAATCGCATGTCCAGCGTGCACGTTCCTGAACCACCCATCTCTCCGATCGTGCGAGATGTGTGCTACAGACTTACCTCTTGTGTCTGCGTCCGTGGTCATGAAATCCGCGCCTTCCTCTCGTCCGGCGTCTCCTGACCCGAGCGACGACGATGACGTGGCGACCGCCCGGTTCATCAAGATTAGCTTTCGCAAGGGTGGTGATAAAGCTTTTTATGGTGTGCTCCGCAGGGCTCTCAAGAGCAAAGGCTGGGCGGTGTGTCTGCCCTCTTCATACGCGATGACAGCGGCCTAATTGCTATTTGCATTTTGTTTCTCAGGTCGGCGTGGGGAGCAACACCGCCGCAGCCCCGGGTGATCCAGCTGCGAGCGACGCTAATCGCTCCGGCATCAGTAAGTGCGAACTGTCATTACAGGATCTATCTTTACTGGAGCTTTATTTACTTTCAGCCGGCATTCTTCGGAATGTCGAAAACTCGGCGCAAGGACGCGCCACCGATATGTCCGATGCCTTCCAGGATTTGGAAGCGCTGATGGTCAAAGCGAAGGATATGGTGCGCTTGGCAGCGGAGCTCAATGAGCGCCTGACCGCGTCGTCGACTACCGCTGGGACCGCATCGTCATTCGCCGCTCTCGTTCCGTCGACCGAACCCGAGGAAGCGACATTTATCCGCTCGTCGCTGTCCCAGCTGGGCTTGGAAATGGCGAACACGCCCGTTACTTTGGACATGATGAAAGACGAGAGACGGTGGATAGAGCAGCTTGCGCGAGAGCTTGCGTCAGTGCTGCAAGGCTCAGCTAATTCGGGCAGGGACGCGCGCGGCATGATGAAGGAGCGCGGAATTATTGCCCTCGATGAAGTCTGGGGTGGCTGGAACCGTGCGCGAGGCGTCGGTAAGTATACCCCTCTCTTATTCATTCTGCGAGATTGATGAACCACAATTTTAATCCCCTCTCTTTCCAGCGCTGATTCCGCCAGCGACGCTCTTGCAAGTCATCCCGCATCTCGGAGCGTGCACCACACCCACAATCAGCATGCGCACCTTCCCTTCCGGCCTCAGCGTCCTGCACACACCGCCATACTCGCACGTCGCCTTCGCCGCGCGCCTCTCCGGCCTGCTCGCCCTTTCCGGCCCGAAGAGCACCACGGAGGTCGCACGCGAGGAGCGCGTCGCGGTGGGGCTGGCGGCGGAGATGATCCGTGCGGTTGAGGCGGACGGGGACATTTGCCGCGACGACGAGGCGTGCGCGATCAAGGGCGGTGGGGCTGAGGTGCGTTTTTGGGGGAGCGTGTTCCATGGTTATGTCTGGGACGGGCAGGCGAGAACTGACGATGCGGAGGACGTGTCATATTAATGTGTAGGCTACCATTTAATGTATTTACTCCACCGCTCGCACCCGGCCCAAGGTTGAGTGGGAATCGGACGGAGTCCGTACAAAGTAACTTTGGCAAAGTAACTTGTGTGGTACTTGCCCCTTTCGGCAGGCGTGCCGAAAATTAACTTGGTTTCCCACGCATGGCGACAAACTAACTTGAACTAACTTGTAAGGGCCACCTATTTCGGTTGCTCGCATCACGGCCTCCTGTACATGTTTCTGGTAACGTCTTCTATTTTCGACGCTCGTGAGGTCCTTTCGACCTTGAAACTTGACCACTGACCAGGAATCATTAATCATTCCGCAAGCAGTGAGTCGGTAATTTGTGGTACCAAAACCTTTTTCACGGTTCTCTGGCCGGTTATGTCTATACTGGCATCAATTTGTGGGGCTGGTTTGAGTTTCCTCATTCCTCTTCCGAGCATAGAGTGAGGTGGTAATGTGCTCTTAAAGCGCACACCCGGAAGGTCCGGTCCGTCCGGAACATTTATTGCAATTTTCATAAATAATGGCAATCGCCGAAAAAAAAAAGTTTCGTTTGAGCTCAGGGGACCATGACGTCGACGTGATAGTAACGTGTGACACTTCGCGTCTTCGACTCGACGCGCGTCCAAACGCCAGCTCCCTTCATCCGCTCTCTTTTCTGCTCTCTTCCGTGTTATGTCGGACCAGGAACTCAATAATCAGCTTGATGAATACACCCAGAACCGCAACGACAACCCCGGTACAAATCAAAGTTTTCCATCTAAATCCGGCTCAGAGCTGATCGTGCAAGTAAAGAATCCAAATACAATGACGGGAAAGGGATCCAATACATAGTCGCTCTCCAACCACTCCCGCCCCCGGTCAAGAACGGTGAGAAGCGACGCAAGAACGCGAGAGTAGATGTTGTCTCGACGACGATATATGCCCATGAGGATGACAGTTTTTGCCGAGTTACTCGATGCTGCAATCACTGGAGTGGGATACAAGGAGGTCCTGAAGTTCAAGATCGTGGCAAGTAACCTCCGTACCGACAACTTCTCCGTTACCTGGTCAATCAATCGCACCGACTTCAAAAAAATGAAACTCACCACGACTGGCAACTATGACGAGATGGTTGGTGAGGCCATCGAGAAGGCAAAGCCATCTGTGAAGCTGGACATGGCAGAGCGTAGTGTCAAGGTCCGAATTCATATTGCCCTCAAGCAAATCCCTTCTGACTTTTGTCTAGTCCACCGATACAGGAGCCGATGATGATGATGCCAGCGACGATGAACTCGCTATCACCAAGCCGAAAAAGCGCAAGGTGTGTTGGTCCCCTTCCGTATCCTGCCTCAACTAATTTTTGCACAGCTTACCGAGGAAGAAGAGGCTATTGCCGAGACCATCGCGCAGCTCAAAGCAATGTATAACTGCTCCGACAAGCAGTGCCGTTCTCCCATCTGCTATCTCGGTAATCCTACTGCCGAACACACACGCCTCACCCCATGCATCTAAGCACATGGGCAGCTGCTATTGTATGATCTTCTTTCGTCTGTGCATCCAGATACTCATTATTCTTCAGCTTGCAAAGGTCGACGGCGTAGATTGGAGAATCCTCCTTCTGACAAAATCTTTCATCCCGCGGACAGTCAAGATGATACAGACGACATCTCTCTTCTCGCTCGCCGCCGCAATCAATCCAATCAATCGAACAAATCCGCGGCTACGAACATCACGGTGACCCCCGATTATCAAGGTCTCGCACATCTGCTGCAGACCATCAACAACCCGCAGCCCACTCCGCAGCTTCCTCCCCCTCACCAGCCGTCGCCGACCAAACCCGCATCAATGTCGTTTGAGGACTTTTGCCAAGCTGCTGGTCTCCCCGAGAACATCCTGACAAAGCTCGCGGTCCTCGAAATTCGTGGTCCTCATGTGCTGGAGTACATCGAGAATCAGATTCTGGATCAATATCTGCCAGTTGGGCAAAGGGCGGATTTGCGGTACGCTGAATCTCAGTGGAGGAAGGGGTTGATTCGCTAGCATGGACTCACTCTCACCACTTTCTTGTCGTTCCTTGTACTTATTTCTCGCACGTTCCCGATCACCACAAATTGCATGTTCCTAACGATGTTACATAGTAAAGAAATGAGGATCAATACTGAGCTAAATGAGTCCACAGTGCCGCCAAAATCCCCATGTCATGGAGGGTGTAATGATCTGAAAGGCGCGGTACAGTTCGTAGTATGCGGCAGACGTGGGATATGCGCCAATTCCAATTCGGCGAAGGTACGACTTGATTGCGGAAAAAGCCTGTTCAATGGGCTGGAAATTGGGTGAGTACGGCGGTAGGTACTCAATCTTGCAGCCTGCGCACAAAGTCAGATGCCCATAAAGACAGGCGAGAAGAGGTCGATGCTTACCAAAAGATTCCACCAACTCCCGGATCTCCTCGGAGTGGTGGATACGAGCATTGTCAAGCAGGAGCACACTTTGCGGACCAGGGAACGGGTTCATGATTGGGAGCTGGAGATTATATTAGAGTGATTTTCGAAATGTGTGGGTACCCACCAGGTCATTGCGTAGATAGTCGATGAATGTATCCCGATCGAACGATCCTTCGACAACCCGCGACGCAATGATGCCTTTGTCCAATGCCATGGCACAGATGCCCGAGAATCTGCGCTTGCGGACGAAGGGAATGTTCGCTTCAGCACGCTCGCCTCGAGGCGCCCTTCCCCACAGCCTCGAATACGTGCGATCATCCTTCGACATTTCATCAACGGAGACAAGATAATGAGCTGGGTATTGGGCGACACGGTGAAGAAAGATTCCAGCTTGAAGGGGGTCACGCTCCGCTGCCATCTTTTGGACGTGTTTAACATTCAAGCCGGCTCGCTCAAATGTTCGATGGACGGTGGACATGGAGACCGGGAGATGACGATGTTTATCAAGGTAACGCGAATATTCATCAAGAAAAAGTGTAGGTTTGTGTTTCGCGAGGTGAAGCAGGAAGTTAGCGTCCGCTGTCTGGAGGAGGCGTGGGGCGTCCTGGGTTTATAACACAAGCCTTGGCCACGCTGCCGGTGTCACGGAACCGTTTCCTCGCACGATAAAGGGTTCAATCCGAAAAATCACAGATTTCAGCTATTTCTTTCCGTGTGTCGCGTTTCCGAGCGAGAAGCCGCAGGCCGATACGCTTTGCATCGTTGCTGATACGCCGGTTGCCCATTGGGGAGCAAAGAGGTCAAGAACGAAGCAAGAAAATGCGACGCGGGAGTCAAGCGGGAGTCGAAGACGCGAAGTGTCACACGTTCCCATCACATCGACGTCATGGTCTCCTGAGCTCAAACGAAACTTTTTTTTTCGGCGATTGCCATTATTTATGAAAATTGCAATAAGTTCTTTGCAACAAAGATCAATTTTCAATCCTGTTTGTTGAGTCAAGAATGAAATTCAATCAAGCTTCTGTACAGTCCATAGGTTCGCAGTTTTATTTGCATTGCAGACCACTGGAACAGGTTGCCTGTTTTACAGATGAACAGAAGAAAATGTCATCAGTGGGAGGACTCGTCACTCGGAGGCCAATATTGCCCACACAGCCAAGTGAGAGTAGCACATTGGAAACCCAAACAGACCACGGGCACTTGTCATCTGATACCATTGTGATGTGAGGGGGGACATCCCGGTGGAGGCAAACATTTGGATCACCTTATTGACCTGTTTCTTTGTTGTCCTGAGCCCAATCCATCTATTTTATGCGGTTGATTCCCAGGGACTCAGTTGTTATTGAATGTATTTCAAATCACAGTAAGATAACTTACGTCAACTCCAAGTTACTTCAAGCTTGCTTCCAGCTAAGTGAGAAACGATAGACAGTTTTCGATTTTAGCACAACTTCGGCTAAGTTCGGCCAAAGTTCGGCAAGCCAAATTTAGTTCGCTTATGTCCTGCAAAATTAAGCTTTATGACGGATTGTCTGTACTATCGACGCAATATCTGTACCATTGACGCACTCTTTGTACTGTGGAGTAGCAGATGGTTTTATATGGGGCTCGCTGTGGATGAGCTTCAACCTCGAACCATCTATTATGGCGTACAACAACAACCAGCACGTTCATCCTCACAGCGCTTATCTGCTCGGCCTCGGCCCATTCCCTGGTCCTACCAACCAATAACTTGCCGTCGCTGGCATCAATGCAGCCCTCGACAGCGGCATGTTTGATGGAACCCGTCGCTTTTTGCCCGACTCGAGCCAGGCAGATCTCCAAGCCGATGCTGGCTTCAGTGGATGGTCAAACTATTGTGCGCCTCGCATTCAACAACCAGAAACACAAGGCCCAGTTGTTCAACCGGGTGATTTCAAAACTTTCTACAGACTTGCATATGTGCTGATTTCTTCTCGCAGTTGCCAATATCACTGTCGAGGTTCCGGTGTATGGGGACGAAAGCACCAGGAAGAAGGGGGCCCAGTCACTGCCAACAGTTTCAAAGACACTTGTCCTTCCTTCCGACCTTCCGGCTGAGGACTTTTTCTCGCGCGTTCATGCAGTCATGCAGGTTAACCCGGAGACTGCCGTCTTAGGTTGGAAGGAGTCAGCTGAGCTCAAGAGGACACCATACCACCAGCTCAAGACGCATGAAGATCTCCGAGCCGCCTTCGGATCGTTGGTGGCATTGCAGAACAGTTCGCGTCGCAAGCGGCCGGTTATCATGGAGGTTGGAAATGTCGTACGTGCGTTTTGCTTTGGCAGGTTCATTTCCTAAACAAACTCCTACAGGAGGTCCAGCCCGATGGAAAGAAAGTGAAACAGCCCGAGAAAGTTTCCGAGAGCGCCATTTTGTCCCCGGAAATCGCAAAGGTCCAGGCCAAACTGTCCTGCGCGCTCCATCCGGGGAAGAATCGCTGGTGCTACGTGATGGGGCCGAAAAGCAAGTCTCCCGGCAAGCATGTCGCCATAGGCATCGACGTCTTGACCCTTTGGGCTCGGAAAATAGTACGTGCTCGTTGTGGTAACACTCCCAGTGGCTGATAGTTGTGTAGCATGATAAAGAAGCTGACGAAGACTGTGTCACGCCACCTAACATTCTTAATCTGGATGAGCTCGCTGAGAAGGGGCATACACGGGAGGACCGAAACTCACGAGGTCGCGGAGCGCCGGCCCTACCTCCAATCCACGTTCATGTCGGCGGCTCTGACCATGCACCGTTGCGTCGGGTCGACGCTAATGTTCCCGGCGCGTCCTTGAAACGCCAGCGCGAGGTGTCTGATGAAGATTCCGACTCCGATGACGACGACGTGCTTACGGTCTCGGCCGTTCTCGAAGAGTTGCACCAGAAGTATCCGGCGTTGAACTACCCACAGTACGTGGATGCACTGGCCTCGAAGGGCATCGTGTATGCGGCCACCGTGGTCGACTTTTCCAAGGACTACTACAAGGAGAATGTTGGGATGGCCGATGGAGCGATTGCGACGTTCCTCAAAAAAAGCGAGAAGATGGTAAGGTCCGCAAAGAAGCGAAACGGAAAGAAGCGGGCTCGATCTTCCGAGAATGTCATTGTTGTCGAGTAAAGTCATCCTCTACCTACGTCCGTATTTTCTTGACCTTAGCCTACCAAGTCCGCAACTTGAATCCGTACATTTCTGTATCCATAGCTTGCACATATTGTATCACGAGAATCACATCCAGTTTTCGTCAATTCATGGTTGATTCCGAGTCAGTCTATACTACATATCCACAGTCCCGAAACCATCCTTCAATGTTTTCCGGGGGTAATTGTGTTACTAACAGCCTCCCATAACATTCCAAGGGGATCACAGTCATCGCGGCCTTCCAATTCGCCTAGCACATAGTCTCGGTTCCGCCGGATCCAGTATTTCATGCAGGAGAAGCCCTCCTCACACGGGTTGAAGTCAGGGGAATATGGCGAGAGATAGAGAAGACGACGGCCACTGTTCCATATATTACAATCTTGAGAACATAACATGAGAGCAATCACTTACCGTCCCTCGACCATCTCTCGGATACCGTCAAAATGATGCACACTCGCGTTGTCCATGATGAGAACAGAGTTGGCTTGTGGGTACGGATTCATGCGGTCCAGTAAGATGTCGAGATAATGTTCAAACTCAACGGCTGTCCACGACCTGGTCAGAATATCGAGATGAAGGAGTCCATCTAGGCAGATTGCCGGTAGAATTGAGTACCTGGTGAGAATTCAGACATACCACACTGTTGCGAGAGGCAGAACCACGAACCGGATACCCCGAATGAAGTAATCATGCCGACGAGCTCTTTCCCCACAAGGCGCCCAAGCCATCGGGCGCTTTGAAGTATGCCGGTTACATGCGGACTCGTCCAGGAAGACCAGCTGCCATGCCCGGTACTTTCCAACTTCGCACTGATATCCCAATCGCTTTGGTGGATCGTCCGCCTCAATAGCCGAACGAGAGACCTATAGTGGTTGAAAGACAATCGTGTTAAGGTAGATACTTATACGTACCACTTTCCGTGTATATCCGCGGCGGAAGAGAGCATCGCGAATCGTATTCTTATCGACGTCAAGCCCAGTGGCCTCGGCAAGTGCGTTTTGAAGCTCAAAGAGGTATATGTCAGGCGTTTCTTTCCACAAGCCCCTCGAGAAACTGCGGGTGCAGTCAATCATCATGGTAGCGTCAAGGTAACGGCGGTACCCACCGAGACATCCAGAGAGGTTAAAATGCGGGGTCTCCCCAGCTGCAGAGGGACACGAACCACCTTTCCAGTTGCACGCCATGTCGATAAGATACGGTCAACCGTTCGAATATGGAATCCTGTTGCCTCAGCTATTTGCTCCCGAGGGCTCCCATTCGCCTTCATGATAACAACCAGTTGTTTCTGAGCGCGGGGTATATGGCGTCGATTGCCTGGCATGGTGGTAGAGAAGATGGAATAGCATTACGAGTGACGACAGTAGAGGATTTGCAACAAAGAAAGGCTCCACAACCTATAAATATAGAACAGCCGAACTTTGGCCGAACTTAGCCGAAGTTGTGCTAAAATCGAAAACTGTCTATCGTTTCTCACTTAGCTGTCAAGCGAACTTGCGCGCGAAGTTCCATCACGCCAACTAACTTGCCATCAGATGGCCAGCGAAAGTTAATGTTGCGATCAGATGGCACAAGTTCAGGAGCCGTTGGCCCATAACAGTAGAATATATGCATGTGGGGGATTCATAGCTCTGCAACTGTGTTTGAAAATGGTACCCCATGTCATACGGGTGAATATGAAGTAAATACCTTTTTTCAAGCCTGGCAGGCCTTTGGGAGGCTGTCTTTGATCGAATTTACTCGACCGGTGCCCCGTCGTGTCAGAAGTGCTGGGAAAAGCTGCATTAGTATTGGATATCAAACATTTGACCCGAAATCCCGTTCAGATGGTCTTTAAGTATGTAACAAATAGAAAAAGTTAGTCCAAGTTACCGGAATAGGGTGTTCCCGCCGGTTTTTGCAGCTGTGATATCAAATAATACCGCAGATACACCATCTTACCACTGCAGAATCCAATTTGATGTGTTTTTCACATATCTGGCTGCTCAAAATGTGTCTAGATGTCTTCCAATGACTTCAAGTTAAAGGCAAGTTAGGCAGGGCAAACACAACCAAACTTACTTTGATCTAACTTGCAAGTTACTTTGTTGTGCGGTACTTGTACTTTAACTGTACTTTACTTGACAAGTTAACTTGCCCTGCTACAAGTACAGTAAAGTTAATTTGCGCAGGCCAAGTTAGTTTGCCCAAGTTACTTTGTTAACCATCGAATCGGACGCCGTTAACGGCCAAAAGATTTGTCAACGGGCAAGGATTCGAGGCCAAGAGAATTTAAACCTCCCAGAAGCCGGAGCGGTGTAGTCTTGGTACGTTTCAGCTACGTTCATTTCTCATGCCCCAAGGTTGGCCGAGCTTTGTACAAGGACGCCATGTGCGCAACTTGGCGTGGATCCAGAGAGAAGTGATCGGAAGCTTTTGAGGTGAGATGAATACGTTTAAAACTTGGAAGGACCTAGGCTCGACAGAAGCTCCAAGCCAAGCCTAAGGGAAAAGGTAGGCTCACACCGGCACTCCAACTGAACTCTAGACAATATTCTGAAGAAAATCTCGAATCGTGGATTTATCTTTGGTTCTAGTCTCTCGTAGACAGACTACAAACGGTTGAACCTCGTACCTCGGTAGTTTGTACCCTGGTTCCCAGACGTGGGTTTGACTTTGTCGAATCAGCGTACGCGGATTGAGTATTGCAAGTGGTCGATGTCCGACCTTTTTGGCCAGTTGTTTTCGTACTAGTACCATGCGTCAGGATTTCGCATTCAGCCTCTCGCTGAATATTAACCCGACGATTTTTGTACCGGCTGTCGGGGGCAACCACATTTCATTAACCGCGTTCCACAAGGTTCATAATTTCGTAAGTAGATTATACCGAGTCAAGGCCCGCGTTATAGGATTCGCCTCTGAGATCATCTCAGGTGGATGAGACGTTCCCTATCTGCACCGCCGGCTCAACCAAAAATGTCTTCGCTATACCTTCCCTCCTTCCTGAGCCCAGCGAGCCATAGCTCCGTGTCCGCGACGCCTCCTATCTGCTCCGCAATGCGCATCAGGCTATGTCGCACCCCTGCGCCAACCCGTGCGGCGGATCCGCAAACGTAGACATGGCCGTTGTTGCTGAGGTCGCTCCAGACTTTCAATCCGTCCCGCGTCAGTAACTGCTGAGCAAAGCGGTGTGGGGAATCGTCTGCGGAGTAGGCTACTTCAAGGACCACCGTGCCATCATCGATGAATTGATCAACGAATCTGCAAGGTTGCAGGGTCAGTTGGCGGAAGAATCAGGAAGACAAGAGAAGACACCGACGCCCTGAGGGTGGCCATATCATGATGACGAGTTCCGTAGAACAGCCTGAACGGCGCCTGCCCTCCCGATTCCTGTGTTTTGATTCCCTGTGCTCGTCGGTGTTCCTATGAAGAAATGTGAGATAATCAAAGCAGTGGCCCAGGGTAAATAAATTACCAGGAACCCGAGGAACGGAGAGATGCCAGTGCCAGCGGCGACCATAGTGACGGGGATTCTGGGGTCCGTGGGGAGATGGAAGGAATCCTGCGACGCACGAGACCTAACCCAAACTCCATGACCTACTCCTACGCGCTTCAGGAATCCGGAGCATAGTCCCTCATAGTCGCCGATTTGGCTGTCTTCGACCCCAACGCATAATTTCGCAACGCACGAGTCAACCAGTGGAGTGCTGGCAATAGAGTAGCGGCGTGGCTGCGTTGCACGAAGTATGATGAGGAGCTTCTGGGTGTCAAGGGCCTGAGCGAGGATTGGATGGTTCGCAATAAGCTGGGCGAAGTTCCGATTTTGTTTAGCGAATACGTTCTCCTTCTCCGGGTCCGAGGCGGCGCTGGCGATACTCAGAGTCTCCTTCAGAGTCTTGAATTTATCATCGCCGGGGAGGAATGAAGATAGGACTTGGAGACTGCTCCGCTGAAGCGGCCCCGACAAATCGGCGTAATATGTAAGAAGCTCGCGCAAAGTAATTCGGTCGCGGGTGCGCAGCAAGGCCGCGAGTGATTTCGGGTTAACGCTCGCATCCACCTCCGTCACCGTGAATACAGCATCCGGAACGAGATCGAGCGCAACGAGGAGATGGCTGACAACTGCTGGGTCATTCTCGGGGAAGACCTCCATGTGATCGCCTTCGCGATAGGTGAAACCATCGGGAATATCGAAGGCGATAAGGCGCATGGCGCGAGGCTCCGGAGTGTCCGAGTCCACCAACTCGATGTTTTGGCGCACGGTGGCCTGGACAAATTCGGCAATGGGCGGCTGAGAAAGAGACGAATCGACAGCAGAGGAGGATTGTTGCGGATGGAAAGCGACTTTAACAGAGTCGGTAGTATAACCGGGAGCGCTGGTGAGCATGTTGCTGTCCGAGGCTTCGGCATTGACATCAATACCAAAGTTGGCCGCCGTCGCAGCCCACAACCTCGTACTCCACTCTGTAAAATCGCCATCCTGGTCAGCGTTGGCATCGCCGCTCCCTTTCTCGAAGATACGATTCCCGCCAAGCGCAGTCATGTTCGCGTCGACCTTTTTTGGCTGTGAGGAATGAAGATATCAGCCAGCTGAACAGATCGAACTATGAAGTGAGCATCTCACGAAAGCCTGGTACGTCGGTCCCCACTGCGTGTTACCTGCCCCAAAGACACAGTAATTGATGCCAGAGAATCTCGCGTCATTTCCAGCCCGGATCTCGGTGTCTAACATTTCAGAGAAGTCCAGCGCAGCGCTGGGCGGCTCGCCGTTATACGTTGCAACGCAGATGACAAAGAAGTTGGGGCCGGCGCCAACTTCCGCGGTCTGCTTAGCAGCGGCGAGAGGCGACTCGGCGAGCGAGACGATCTGAACGTCTGCGAAGCCCAAATGTCTCGCTTTGGCGGCCAGGTCTCCGGCCATCCCTTCACAGGAGCCAGTGTTTGACGCATGAACGGCCCAGAATTTGGGCAGGGCCTTGCTGCCCACGGACGGCTGCGGCGCCTGGATCTTTTCCTCGACCGGCGGCTTAAGATCAACCTTGATTTCCGAGGGATCGATTTGCTTGTGCAGTTTCATGGTGAAATTCAGTGGACGGAACAGAGAGAAATCGCTGAGTGCTAAATTAAGCTGAGCAACAAGATGTAGGGCATAGACGCACGGATCGTAAATGACCGCTCCCTCGGTGGTATTCTCTATCTGGAAATTCAAAACGACGCGGGAGAGGATTATTTTGATCTCCTGAAGTGCAAAGTTGAACCCGATACAGCCTCGGCCCCCTGAAACAACCGAGTGAGAATATCTCGGTGAAATATACAAAGAACATACCGGCAGCGAAGGGGATGTACGCGTGCTTGTGCCGCTTTCGAACTTCGTCGGTGCCCCAACGGTCGGGATCAAACGTGAGGGGATCCTGAACCACGGGAAATGAACGTCATTAATTGGGCATTGTCCAATGGTACGTACCTTCCAGTGCTCGGGATTGACCATCAGCTGGTGCAATGCCACAGTGACCTGCGCTCCCTTCGGAACGAGAATGCCCCCGGGCATAATAACATCTGTCGAGTGAGTATCGAGGGCTCCAAAGCGCAATTTAATCCCTCACACCTTTCTGAGCTTCACGAGTAGGCTGAAAGGCAGGGTTATACAGTCGTTGGGTTTCTTTGACAAACTGGGACGCTTTCATTAGGACCCCAATTTCCGGGCGAATGAGATAACTGACCCAGTCAAGATACTCGAGCTTTCCGAGTTCCTCAGCGGTGATTTCTTTGTCCGCTCTCAAGCCGGCAGCGATGAGCGAAGCATAGAGCTTCCGAGCTTGTACAGGGAAGGTTGCGAGGCAAAACCAGAGCTAAACGTCGGTGAGTTTTTTCAACCAACTTGCAGATCAAGTGCCAGCGTACCCATGAAAGAGCACTCGACGTTGTGACTTGGCCAGCCGCGAGAAAAGTTATAACATTGCTGTGGACGAGGCCGACATCCATCTTCTTGCCTTCCTCGTCTGTTGCATGGAGCTGAACCGGTTCGTATCGTAATCAGTTTGCGTCAAACTAATTCGCGGAATGAGGCCCACCATGTAGTCTAGGAGACTGTTCGTCGACACCGCAGCCTCCTTATATGGCATGTCTTTGCTATCGCCCTCCTGTAATACTCTACTACTCTGCACGTCGACAAATGTAGCCTGTGTGCGGGCACCACCTTTGATCGGTCGGAAGCCAAGGCGAAAAAAAGTGGAAGACGTACCAGCTTGTGTTCGGTGGCTTTCTGCGCTCTTCGTTCCGGGTTTGGAAGCGCACGATAGATACTTCCCCGGCGAAAAAGTGTCTGCGCCAGCCGGAAGTTGAGCCCGAGCAGAACAAATACGTCGGCGACAGAGCTATCGGCGCTGAATAGATGGTAGGTAAGTATCATTGTTACTAGCAATTGAAAAGACGCATTACTTGTCGAGCATCTTGAAATCAATCCCAACACCGACCTCCCCAATCGTCTGTGCTGCGGCACGCAGACCCCAGGGGAATGCGTCGAAGCTCTTTCCCCTTGCAAGAAGCCTACAGCGCGATTTCCGTCAGTGCCATCGTCACACCACTCACAGATACTCACTCATCGAAACATTTAACGAGGTGGATGGCGGTGCGGTCCATGGTCTGAACATAGTTGCGCATTGCCCTGGCGCCCATCGCAGTCATCATGAACTTATGGCTCGTAGACCACTCTGGGTCGCTTGAATCGGCCGTGAAGAGACCGTTCGCGAAGGTCATTTTCAGCGGGAATAGTGGATGGTTTGCTCCAATCTGGCGGGGATACTGTCACCACGAGAAAACAGCTCCATGGCATGAGATAGTTTACCCGCTTGCTGAAAAATTCGCCCTCGCTTAGAACCACACCCGCACAGTCCGGATCGTCGGTGAGGTATACATCCTGTGCCTTGCATCAGCGTCGGAACTAGTCGAGTAAAGGTACGCACCTTGCCTAGGTAGCCAACATGGACAATGTGGCCATATTTTCGGAGAAGCCTCTGGTAGTTTCCCATGAAATCGGGATAAATTTCGCTGTAGCCCCCGATGAATGGGAGTCCTCCTGTAGGCCCTGGGACTGGTCGAACCTGGTGTAGCTGGTCAGTGAATGCCACGTGTACTCAGCTACAGACGGCGAGTACCTTCTTTCCGCTGATAAGGAGCGACACGGTACGCTCTGCAAGTACCAAATCTACAGTTTCCAGGACTCTGAGGTCACTGGGGGTCGTATCGGCGTCCGCAGACTCATGGAAGGAAAGAGTGGCAGGCAGCGCGACATTGAACTTCTCCGCAACAGTCCTCCGAAGTTGCTGTAGAGTGTCGCTACTCTGGACCTCGATGGAGACTCCGCTGGGTGCAGGTTTTCCGTGCAGGTGAAAGATGATAGCTGTCATTGTGTGAAGAATCGACGGGAGGACGTGTGGTATTTATCCAACTCCCGGGAGAAGAGTGAATACCGAGCCGGGTCCAAAAGCAGGGCTTTTCGAGAAAAGCGAAGACATGCTGGCTGAGTTGGCTGAGTTGAGTGCGTGAGTGGACGGAAGAAGCAAGCGCGATCGGACCGGCAGTCTATCTGAATGCCGGCTTGATGCCGCCCAGCTTTGAACTGAGTTGGCCTTTATTCAGAACTTTGGTTTCTGGAATGCCACATCTATTCTTCGGCTTTCTGGATACCATTACTCACATCTTCCGTTTGACCGAGGTTCAGTTAATATCTGGCAATTCTGAAATCAATGTTGCCGTCAGGCCGAATTGCCGACCCAGGCAATAATATCTCCCTACTTCTGCTGGCCCGGAACTGACACGGAATGCTTCTCAGTTCTCATACAAAGATACCGCACGTAATACGGCCCGTGCTGAGCCAATTCATGGTCAAAGGAATGCATATTTCTTTGTCCAAACTTTGTCAACACAAACTTTATGCCCAGACATCGTCTGCATCGCGAAACTAGAAGTGTGATACAGAGCTGAACTGCATTTTCAACCGATCCTCTCTGAAGCGGACCCACCCGTTAAATTCGGACGCAAGCCGTGAGCACTGCATAATCAGCAGCTGTACTGTTTTTAGGTTTTGCCTTCCCAACTTCTTGAATTGGAGTGGTCAACTCTCGGCCCTCGTCAATAACTCGGCCACAGAATATCTCGGATGCTCTACACCCACAGATGTGCCCGTTTGAGAGCAAACGTTCGAGTCTACGCTTCACCGGATTTTCTGACTTTACTCCTGGGTGCGATGGCAGCGTCGGTCCGGAGACTGGACACGGGGTCAATTTTGGTTAACCCTGGAGGCGAGGCTGGCGAATGGAAGTTGGCTGTCAGCATGTACATCCAGCGGCCTGAGACCGAGAATTGCGCGGCATGTCAGCAAGACACCAGAAATAAGTGCTACCTGCGAGAAGATACGGACCCCAGAAGAGCACAGACGGGTAGATGCACTAGGATATGATTCGGAGAAGGGAAGGATGATCTCGAATGCCAGGATTGCATCCAGCCCGGCTTCCGCCAGAATATTACGATCGAACCAAAATGTTAGACATTCCACGCTTCGAACTGAAACGGAACGGTCCGCGTTGTTCAGGCGAATGGTAATTATGAGCCGTCGGCGCCGACAAGAAATTCGGCAGTCCAGTCCAGTTTTAAGAAATCTGAGACGTCGTTTATTAGAGTAATATGCCCGGAGGTAACAAGTTCGCTGGCGGCCGCCGCTGGCCACCGGTGGTTATTGGCGGCCACTGCCAGGCGCTGTTTGACAGTGTCCGGGCCGTAGTGGACTCGTGATATCCTCTCATCGGTTTCCAGTGGTTTCCGCCGGCAGGTGCTGGAAATGAGCAAGGTTGGTAGTTTTAAGTATTTGAGAGAGCATATAACACTTTTATCAGTCATTTGAAAAGCACCGGCCTTTTTGTGGTTCAAGTTTCTAACCGGCATTGAACTACCGAGTTGAACTACGTGTCTGTTTAGATAGCTTTAAAAACATCGCGTGTTTTAGTGGTATATCAAGGCACCATTCATGTGATAAGCTCTGCCTTTCAATTCCCAAACGGTATACTCAGGATTCCGTGCACAAGGGGGTATGCGGCCAAAGATGTATGCAGGTTTGCTTGCTGATTTACTATATACTCTGTAGGCACCATTTCTGATGCCCGAGAGCCGCCGGAAACTAGTGAAATCCGATGGTATCCACCGTAGCTCTAGTCACTGGCTTTCGATGGAATCCGGCATCTGCCAGTGGCCTCCACTGACATACCGGTGCTCGGCAGTGGGTGCCGCCATCAGCCAATGCCGTCCACTGCCGATCAGCCGGTTGCTATCTCCGCGCATATTACTCTGAGACGACTCCTGCCGAGCAACCTGTGTTGTCTTTTGATCCGCTTGCCTTTTGGCACTTCGGCGATCCTGCCGCTTTCCGCGGCCATCAATCAATTGATTCAGCAATAATGAACCATTCTCCAGCCATTATCGCATTGACTCGATGGGCGTTTCCTTAAGTGTATCAAGTTCTTCCGCCAAATTCAGGATCCCCCAGCCGTCCCAAATTCAAGTTCTTTATGCTGTGCTCTCCTCGGTCCGATATCGTGTGACAGCAGAGCATAGCTTCCATACCATCCTTCTAATTGTGCCTGGATCACCTGCAATCGTTTGGCGCGCCCACACGCCACGGGCGATGAGCTCCGCACCCCACGACCACGAACCGACCCAGTATGACCGGACCCTCCTTGCACAGGCTCCCCTAGCGACGAGGGCCCAACGCCAGGTGCGTCCAGCCAACTGCGGCTGCAGTGCGGCTCACCTGCTCAAGCAGCAGGTCCTTATTCGCACATTCTAGCAAGGCTACGACCACGTCCTCCTCGAACCGAACCGCCGCGCCAAGCACCTGCAACCATCGCCGGACCTTGAGTTGAAAGAGTTTCCAACAGACCAAAAAGCCACTGCGGCTGAAGCTCAAAGCCCGCGCCGGCAGTCGTGGCGGTGGAAGCCTATCGCGGGGGCGGTCATCACGCTGGTGGTCATCGCCGCGATTGTCGGCGGAGCGGTGGGTGCGACGGCCCATAAACGATCGAGAAGCTCCAGCTCCGATACAGTGGGTGTTAACACCCTCTCAGCGAGTGGCCAGTCCGGCATCAGTATATTTGGATCGGGGAGTCCCTCCGCCACGGCAACGACCACAAGTCAAGGGGAAGGGCAGACCCTTTCGCAGGGTTTTGTCGCGGTCGCGACCCAGCCAGTGCCTTCGTCGGATATATTTGCCCAGAGGACAGCGCGTCATTTCCCCACCGGGTAAGCTGCCAGTGTCGATCCCCTCGCGTAATTCAGCCGCTGAACTGAATGATGGATCCAGCCGGCGACGATGACATTTACTGTATTATGTAGTAACATTCTCCGTTTATCCTGGGATGTATCTGTGTTGGCTTAATAGCAATCGTGAACGACATGCATAACCAAGAAAGCAAGAGTAAATATAGACATGTCAACGGCTCTTCCTACATACACTTGTCCATCCAGAATCCCCGCTCAGGTCGCCCGATAATGCGGCGGCGCAGGTTGGTTAGCCTCCTCGCTCCCGCCAGATTCGTACCACGCGGATCCAGAATCCCCTCTCCCAGACCCGTCCCCCCGCTTTGGGCTCCGCGCCGAGGCCGAGTTGTTGGGCGACGAGTCCGGGTGCTGCCTCGCGCCCGGGCGCGGGGGCGTCTGTAGCAGCACATTCGCCACCTCCATCGCAAGGGTATTGATGTCCACATGCTGCGGCGGCGGCGAGTCGGGCTGGGGGCCCCCGTCGATGATGCTGGCGTCGGCGTCCCGGAGCTGATTGTGGGACGGGGTGCGGGGGAGCGGGCGGACGCCGCGGCCGGGGGAGTTGGGGAGGACGTCCGTGGTGCTCTTCTCGGCGTCGGTCCCATCACGGTGGTAGGGCAGGCCGTTGGGTGTCGCCATGGCGGGGAAGGTGTGCGTCGCGGCGGTGCTGCTGTCCGCGGACGTGTGGTCGCGCGACTTGTCCTCGACACGGCGATCATAGATGCCATTGGCGGGGGGGAGAGGAAGAGGGGTGACACTTCGGCGGTACGCCCGCCAGCGGCGGCAGTGGAATATCGTCAGAGCGATGACGATGAGGACGATAGCGCCCCCGGCAGTGGCACACCCCGCAATCACGGCGATGTGGTTTCCCCCGCCCCCGCCCGAAGCCACAGGGGCTGTTGACGTCGCTGATAACGAAGACGTGGTTGGCGTCGATGAGAAAGAAGTTGGTGGTAAGGAAAAGGAGCTGCCACTTATGGAGCTTGGCATGGGCGAGTTGGTCGCAAAGGCGCCTTGCCCCGAAGCAATAAAAGAAGGTGATGGCTGCCGGGGGATTCAAGCTTTGAGTATATAGCATGGAGCGAGCCTTCCAATACGTACTTTGGGGGTACTTGTGACTAATTTCGCCGCGGCTACGAACTGGTTGTACGTCGGGATAGAAGGGGGATTTATAGCCCTGGGCGCCACTCAGTACACTGCCTTGTCACCGACAGAAAGCGCTTACCCGACCATTCCCGACTCGCAATGGGACGTAGGTATGGATGCTTGACAAAAGAACCATATCGCTGAGGTAGAATTATATCGATGAGGTCAGAGAATCTTCGCCGAGTTGGAGGCGTACGTTCAGAGACGTTGGTAATGCGCAATGTCCATACAGGTGCGGGCCTAGAAAAATCCGCACCCCTTCCGTTGAACCCGCTGTCAAAGCCCCCGTCGAGGCGAATGCACGGAGAATCGAAGGAGCTTTGGGTGACGGTGTGGACGTCGCCGCCGAAGACAAACATAACTGTGTCATTGAGACCCGCGGATACGGTCGGCGGCGAGTAAAAGCTCCCCTCCACTCCCACATTCACCTGCGGAGCACATTCTCAGCGAGGATGGCAAACTTGAGGTAAGAGGACTCACCATGTGCGTGGTCTGGGCGATGACCTCGGGCAGGAGAACGAGAAAAAGCGCGACTCGGACTACATCCGCTGCTAGCATAGTCAGAGAGAAGAGAAAATGGAGAGCGTCTGCGCCATCCGCATACTTCTAAAGCCGTGGAGTCATGATACTGTTCCCACCAACACAGTTCTCGAATTGACGGACAGAATTGACTTTGACATTGTGACCCCGGAATCAAGGCGGCAAAGCGTATATAGACGCGCTGGATTGCCTTGAAAGGATGAAAAGTTAGAGCATCACGGCGGTCTTGACAGATTCAAATCTCGGTGCGGCATGCTACTGCGAGTAGTGAAACTCGAGGGCTGAGGCGGGAGAGTCGAGACCAGCGCCCATTCCTAGCAGCTTTTCACGGACCCACCAAGGACCCACGTAGACTTGAGCTGGCAGTCGTGACTCAACATGTAGTAATTCGAGTGAGTCCGCATGCAATCGACGAAGAAAATGTTCCCAGACTACGTTGCATACGGCAGCGGAATCCCAGCGGTGAGCGCGGCAGCCAACAGCCGCTGCACAGATCAGCAGTAAAGGTGACAGAAATCCGACTGATGATAAAGAGATATGCCTCGAGTGGCCACTGATGAGCGGAGAATGAGGGGCATTGAAGCTCTCTGGCGAGTCGGCGCGGTGGCCGGATCACCATCACGTGATAGTTCGCGTCGGTGGAAGAAGCCAGCAAGCACGAACAAATAGATTAACTCGGTTTTTTTTATTGTGTAGGCTGTTGATTCGTCTCAACTGTAGAGGACTGGAGATTGGAGCGGAATAATGATGATTGGAGAGGAATAATGCTGTATCAAATCAGGTTCCCCAAGTATGTGGCCAGCAAGGGAGATCGCTTGACAATCATCGCCGCATGCTTGTTCGTATCCAAAAATGCCAAAGTGGAACGAATTTCGAGTGGGTATGCATGAAACTCGGGTTTCCTGAAGCAAATTCCTCTCGAGGGTAACATAAATAATTCGACTAAATAATGGCCGGAGAAGTTGCCGAGCAGGAACTCTGAGGGATATGCTCGACCGGCAGATTCTGAAATTCCAAGCCGTGAAGCAAACTACAAGACGCGTATGTGGCAGTCAGTATGTGGCAGTCAGGGGTGTGACAGAAGTGGCACTTGGCGTGGTGTCAACCTTGTTTAAGCGTCCAATCGTTGAATCAATCTGCCTGTGATATTTTCTGGCCTGTGTCCTGTCTGACGGCCGCGGCTGTTATCGCGAGCCCGGCTCAGAATGTTCTCTTTTTTTTGTGCTCCACTCACCAACCACAATACGCGAATCCACCAGCCCAATTCGCTGGCCGGGACAAGTCCGGTTGTCTGTAGAAGACCAGAGTTTTCCACTGCGGGAAGAATGCACCAGAATAACCCAATCACTGTCTCTCCCACCAACAAAGTTACAGGCGGCGGTGAATCTAAGCACGTCCATGGCAGTGCAGCTTGCCGCCCGATAAAAGCGGTGAAACGCGTTTAGCGGCCATCAAAGCGCCCGAGCATCCCGAAAGGTCCCGCGTAATTACCAAGAGCCGACGCTCGGGATCAATCATCCCGCCCGAAGCTTGAGGGTTGGCTTGAAACTGTCCCTCGAGGTGTATACGTCCCTCGGCCTCGATGGCAATCGGCACAGGTTTCGCATCGTATAAATGCCCCGCATATCGCTCTGTTTTCTTATTGTCCCTCACCCTTTATATTCTTTCGTTCTTCACTTCCAGCAGTCGCCTTAATGCTGCGGTTTCTCCTCTTCTTCTTCGCTTTCACGACAACCGCCTTCGCGGCTCCTGCTGGGTCCGCCCACGTTCGCATTCTTCTCTCAAATATAGACCCAACTTCCTCTGTTCCAGTTCTTCTTGGACTTGCCCTCCTCGAGATGATGCGGGTGGAGCGCTGATTAAAGAGACTCTGAAGAGTAATGGCCAATTCTTTGACTGCCAATATCAAACGGCCGGGTTGTGCACGTATTTTTCCGGTGTACTACTCTCCAACAAGTCCTTTTTTTATATCCACTGATTTCGGTCCGTTTCGCTTTAGGGAGGATCTTTTTCGTCGGGTTCCAGCGTTTGTCCCGACGCAGCTCTAGCAGCAGGATCGGCCGGTTCAAATTCTGGTGGCCCGAATTCCGGTTCATCTGGGTACAATTCCCGTTGGCCTTTCCTCTGCATTTGGTGAACTTGAATAATCGCAGTTCTGACGCCGCAACATGTGTCTACACAGATGATGCTGGTGGCCCTCTCATGAGCTCTAGCATCGGATCCGACGGGTTTGTGTCTTGCAAATACCAAACCGCCGGCTCGTGCGAATACTTCTCGCCAGTAAGTGTGTTGCAGCAGTGTTGTTTGGGATAATTGGCCGTTGACAATGGAGTTCTCTCAGGGTGGACAGTTTTCTTCTGGATCGAGCACCTGCCCAGACTCCATCACGCCTGGAGGTCAATCCTCCGCTAGTGGCTCAGGTGGTTCGAGTTCCGGTTCATCTGGGTACAATTTCCCTTGGCCTTTCTTTTGCACTTGGTGAACTTAAATAATCTCAGTTCCGGCGCCGCAATATGTGCCCCCACGGATGATGCTGGAAGCCCTCTTACGAGCTCTGGAATTGACTCCAACGGGTTTGTGTTTTGCAAATACCAAACCGCTGGCTCGTGCCAGTACTTTTCGCCGGTACGTTGCATGTCATTCAATTCACTGGCTAGCTAATGAATTTTTCATCCTCAGGGTGGACAATTTTCCTCCGGGTCAAGTACCTGCCCGGACTCCATCACGCCTGGGGGTAAATCCCCCGCTATTGGTTCGTTCCTCGCCGACAGCGAGTCCGACAAACCCAGCACCAACACTAGTGGACCGGGCAGCTGCCCACTCGGAGTGTCTCAACCGGCTCTCATCGCCATGTTTGCGATAAACGGCACCCTCGTCATTGCGCTTCTCGTTGTGACCTGTCTCTGGATTCGAGGTCGCGATCAGAAAGCTAAAAGGTTGAGCAACCTGAGAGGCTTTCACGCGAAGTCAGACGCTTCGTAGGTTACACCTCGTTTTCGCTCTTTTTCTCTCTCTCTTACATACTCAATTGCACAGACGGGGTGCATCAGCCCCGCTAACATATGGTGCCGATGGCAAACTAGGAAGCGTGTTTGAAGACGATCCCTAATTTATACGCAGTATGCAGTAATTTGTTTATGTCAAGCCTTGTATCTTGTAATCTGGAGTTGGAGTTCAGTCATTTTCCGTGTTGATTACCGGTCCCAATGAAAACCGATTTTTTTCCGCTATTAGCTGGGGATTGTATTATGCCAACTCGCTTTTTTCTTCAACCCGGAACAATCCGGGCAGTCTCGCAACAAAAACTGAATGATGATCCGATTTGATCGGTGCGAGCGGTGCGGCCGAATTGTTGCTCTTTCCTGGAACTCTCATCCCATCCGCTGTTTGCTACCCGGTTCAAACTCCCTGCTGCAGGTGCCATTCAATTTTTCGGTCTTGAGGAAATCTAAGCGCAATTTGATTTGACATGTTTCTGCGGCAATTGCGTGCCAAGAAGTGTGTATAGATCTATATACAGTCGCGTATTATTGGTCGCCTACGTGTCATTGCTAGCCGCGCGCGCAGCAACTAAGGCTGAGCACCTCGTCTTCTCGTATAAAGCCCTGGTCGATCGATCAACCTCCGCGCTGACCCCCTGCTTCCTGGACCACTTATGTTGACCGAAACCGACCCGCTGCTGCCCCATTCGGACCCCAATGGCGCTCCACCCCACAATGAAAACCGAACTCTTGAAAACAGCGAACAACCCAGTCCGCATTCAAAGTCTGCGTCACGTTCCCCCTTGGAACTTTCAAATTTCTGAACAATTCCATATCTAGGTTGCTGAAACTGCTGTTCGTGGTGGCGGTTGCCTCAACCTGTGTGTGTACAAGCTTCCCCTCACTTGACCACAGTACTGATAAGCCTTTTGCATAGCGGGGACTATCCATGCATTCCCGATACGAATATTTCAAGGCCTCGCGTCGTAAGTAACTCCAATTGTATTCACTCAGCGATGGAGGTTCATGGCGTCTGCAGCAGAGTCCTATTTCAGCGACTGGATAAGAATGCCAGGAATCTTGGTCCGGATGGAAATGTGTATGCGTCGAGCCTAAGGTCCCTCTGATCTAGCAACTAATTTCATATCCAGGGTCGACTTGGGCATCTGCCGTGGTCTGCTTTGCCAGCATCGGATGGTGGAGTGCGTTCGCTGACCGGCGCGGTCGGAAGCCTGTACTGTTCATTTCCCTTTTAGGAACTGTCCTCCTGTGTGTCTTCGTCTCTTCTTGGCCTCTCTTTCACTGATTTTTCTGCCGCAAGCGATTTAATCTTCATCGGTGTCGCAGGAGCATCCTTCCGAAACGATGGAGTTTCAATAGGATTAATTGTCGAGGGGTTGCTTGGTGGATTTCCCACTTTTATTGGGGTTGTCCATGCGTGCGCGCTGTGCTTAAGACTTAGAGTCCATCCAATTCAGTTTTGTTTTCCAGATATGCGTCCGACGTGTCGCCCAGTCCGATCTCAAGGTGCACTTTGCTCTGGTCTCCTCTATCGGGCGCTCATTTTCTGGAAGAACAGTAATTTTTGGTGGGATCCAGGCTATATCATTCATCTTTTTCCGAGTCGGCGCATATGTGAGTCGCCCTGTATTTCACCCCTAGATCTCGCTGGCTCTGATCAAATTCTCTATGTAGTTGAGTGCGTTTGCCAGTGTAATAGTCGTTGGCAACGCGCATGAAAGCCTAGGATATGCTATAAGCATTCCCCTTGCGTCTGCGAACATGGCTTACATTTATTACAATCTTCCCGAGTCCTTGACCCTCCGACCAATTGAGAACTCACCTCGTCCGCAAAGCACCTCCTTGAATTACATCTTTGCGCCTCTCATTACTTTGGCACGCAAGGGTCCCTCACGGGGAAAAGTCGTTCTTCTCGCTTTCTCGGTTTTTGCGTACTCTTGGACATCGGTGCGCACGTCTGCATTTACCTCTGAAGTCAGCGGTTCAAACACTCCTCTCAGGCATTCGCTGTCAAAATGGTTATCTTCACGTCTAAGCAAGGATTCTTCCATGCTCTACCCGTAAGCTCTGCAGAACGATTCCTCTCCTACAAAATTTCTGACTTCAGCAATCTGTCAGCGATGGCTCCTGCTCACCATTCCAGCAGCCATCAACATCGGAACACTACTGGCCGTGTTTCCAGGTATGTGGATTTTCTATCTACGGTCTCACAATCCTAACCGTCCACGCATGCACATAGCCCTCGCATCTCTAGTCAAGAGCACCTACGGCGACTCGGAAAAGTCGGGTCGCCTGCTGGCAAGGTCGTTGGCGCAGAACTCCATCCTCGTCGCTGCAGTTTGTTCGATTGGCATCCTCGTGTTCGGCGGCCCCCGGTCCAGCCTACTCTACGGCATCTTCTTCTTCGTGTACCCCTTCAGCATCGGAGCGCTCCCGGCTCTCTACTCTCTTGGTGCATCGTATTTCATCGCCCTGGGCCGCAGCGCCGAACTCGGTGCCTTGTTCGGAGCGCTGTCGATATGGGCTGCGTGGGGGCGAGCTTGTGTCGGTCAGTGGCATATTTTTTCCTAACTTGCTCAAACACTGACTTGGATTCGTCTGGACGGACAGTATGGTTATCCGAACGACAATGCCTATACACTGTATTACCTGGTAGAGTGGACAGCCTTTTTCCTGGTCGTGTCCCTGCTTTTGCTGGTACCCAACGGGCCTCCGACAGAATCTACGGATGCGACTGCAGATCGAAATGAGGAGGAAGGTGTTGTTTGAGGGATGGCAAAAATGTACATGTATATATGCAGACGACGTGATATATTTCCTCGGCAGGTCTGTAGAATGGTTCTGTTTTCTCATTTACTCAGTCTTCTCTGGTATTTCGTCGGTTCGTTTTCTGTGCGATGGGAAAGACAGAATGAATCTTTCATCGGGCAGCCGGTCGCTCGGAGTGTCTCAACCGGTTCTCAATGCCTTGTTACGGCGCCCTGGTCATTGCGCTTCTCGTTGTGATTCAAACATGTCTCTGGATTCGTAGTTGCGACAACTTCAAGAAAGCTAAAAGGTTGAGCAACCTGAGAGGCTTTCACGCGAACTCAGACGCTTCGTAGGTTACACGTCGTTTTCACTTTTCTCTCTCTCTCACACACACAGACGGGATGCATTGGTCCCTTTACGTAACCGTAATGGCGCGGACGGTAAACTTGGAGGTGTTTTTGAGGACGATCCCTAAAAATTTATCTGGAACAGCATAATTTATTCATTGTCGAAGCCTGTAATCTACAGTCGAGTAACCAGGTTGTATTATGCAACTCATTTTTTTTTCAACACGGAACAATCCGGGGAGTCTCGGAACAGGAGCTGAATGATGATCTGACTCGGATTTGATCGGTGCGGGTGGTGCCGTTTGCTCTTTCCTGGAACTCCCATCCGCTATTTACTAACCGGTTCAAACTCCCTGCTGCAGGTCTCATCCAATCTGTCGCTCTTGAGGAAACCTAAACGCAACTCACTTCGACACGTTTCTGCGGCAATTGCGTGCCAAGAAGTGTGTGTAGATCTCAGTCGCCTATTGGTCGCGACTCGCCTACGTGTCGTTGCTAGCTGCACGCGCAGCAACGAAGGCTAAGCGCCCAGTCTTCTCATATAAAGCACTCGCCCATCGATCAGCCTACGCGCCGAACCCTCTCCTGGACCACTGATGTCGACCGAAACCGACCCGCTGCTGCCCCGTTCGGACCTCAATGGCGCTTCACGGCACAATGAAAACCACACTCAAAGCAGCGAACAACACACTCCCCATTCAAAGTTGCCGCGTTTCCTGTTGAAAGGGCGCAAATAATATCTGAACATTGTCACGTCTAGATTGCTGAAATTGTTGTTTGTGGTGGCGGTTGCCTCAACTTGTGTGCGTAGAATCTTTCCATCACTTTATCGCCACCCTCATAAGCCGTTTGGATAGCGGGGAATATCGATGTATTCTCGATATGAATATTTCAAGAACGAGCGCCGTAAGTGCCTCCAATTGTATTACTCAGCTATTGAGGCTCATGGCGTCTGCAGCAGAGTCCGATTTCAGCGACTGGATAAGAATGCCGGGAATCTTGGTCCGGATGGAACTATGTACGCATCGAGCCTAAGGTTCCTCTGATCTAACAACTAATTTCATATCCATAGGGTCGAGTTGGGCATCTGCCGTGGTCTGCTTTGCCAGCATCGGATGGTGGAGTGCATTCGCTGACCGGCGCGGTCGCAAGCCTGTGCTATTCATTTCTCTTCTAGGAACTGTCCTCCTGTGTGTATTCGTCTCCTCTTGGGCTTTTTTCACTGATTTTTGGTCCGCAAGTGATTTGATCCTCGTCGCTGTCGCAAGGACATCCTTCCGAAATGACGGAGTTTCAATAGGGCTAATCGTTGAGGGGCTTCTTGGTGGGTTCCCCACCTTTATCGGGGTTGTCCATGCGTGCGCGTTGTGCCTAAGACTAGGAGTCCATCTAATTGTTTTTTGTCTTTTAGATATGCATCCGACGTGTCGCCCAGTCCGATCTCGAGGTGCCTATTATTTTGATCTCTGCTACCGGGCGCTCATTTTCTGGAAGAACGATAATTTTCGGTGGAATTCAGGCAATATTATTCGTATCTTTCCGAGTCGGCGCATACGTGAGCTACCCTAAGTTTCAACCCCAGATTTCGCTGGCTTCTGAACAACTTCTCTGTCTAGTTAGGTTCTTTTGCCGGCTTGATTTTCACTGGCAACGTCCATGATACCCTGGGATATGCTCTGAGCATTCCCCTTGCGTTCGCGAACCTGGCTTACGTTTATTACAATCTTCCCGAGTCCTTGACCCTTCAACGAACTGAGAACCTGCCTCACCCGCAAAGCACCTCATTGAACTACATCTTCGCCCCTTTCACTACACTGGCCCGCAAGGGTCCCTCTCGCGGAAAAGTCGTTCTCCTCGGATTCTCAATTTTTGTGTACTCTTGGACATCGGTGCGCACGTCTGCATTTTCTTCTCAAGTCGGAGGTTCAAACAATCCTTTCAGGCATTCGCTGTCAAAATGGTTATCTTCACGTCTAAGCAAGGATTCTTCCATGCTCTACCCGTAAGCTCTGCAGAACGATTCCTCTCCTACAAAATTTCTGACTTCAGCAATCTGTCAGCGATGGCTGCTGCTCATTATTCCAGCAGCCATCAACATCGGAACACTACTGGCCGTTTTCCAGGTATATAGACTTTCTATCTACGGTCTCACAATCCTAACCGTCCACGCATGCACATAGCCCTCGCATCTCTAGTCAAGAGCACCTACGGCGACTCGGAAAAGTCGGGTCGGCTGCTGGCGAGGTCGTTGGCGCAGAATTCCATCCTCGTCGCTGCAGTTTGTTCGATTGGCATCCTCGTGTTCGGCGGCCCCCGGTCCAGCCTACTCTACGGCATCTTCTTCTTCGTGTACCCCTTCAGCATCGGAGCGCTCCCGGCTCTCTACTCTCTTGGTGCATCGTATTTCATCGCCCTGGGCCGCAGCGCCGAACTCGGTACCTTGTTCGGAGCGTTGTCGATATGGGTTGCGTGGGGCGAGCTAATGTCGGTCAGTGGTATATTTTTTCCTAACTTGCTCAAACACTGACTTGGATTCGTCTGGACGGACAGTATGGTTATCCGAACGACAATGCCTATACATTGTATTACCTGGTAGAGTGGACAGCCTTTTACCTGGTCGTGTCCCTGCTTTTGCTGGTACCCAACGGGCCTCCGGCAGAATCTACGGATGCGACGGCAGATAGGAATGAGGAGGGAGGGGCTGTCTGAGAGGTGATTGAACGTACTGGTATATTTACAGACGGCTTTATTTATTTTCTCGGCAGGTCTGTCAGTTCGCTGGAATGCTTTCTGTTTTTGCAGGATCTCTCATTACTCATCAATAGAGAGTTTGCGGTGGAGCCACCAGATCAACTGGTGGCTTGTGTTTTAGATTAGTGTCAGGACCATCCAGCATGTGGTAGTCACTATTTCACCCTCTTTATGGGGCTATAAATGGTGGCTACATTAGCCCCCAAGGACGGGGAATTCCTGAGAAGGAATTAACCACCAGTTGATCTGGTGGCTCCACTGCAAACTCTCTAATGTTCAATGTATTGTCAGTTCATTTCCTTGAAATATTGAAGGCAAATGAAGCTGCCAAAATTTCACTAGTCGGGCATCCGTACATTCAGTGTGTTCAATATACCACTAGTACTACTATCCGAGTGTCCAGCTACACCATTGCATCTGTCTGTAAACTATTTCCAGGACCGGTGGTCACTTCTTCCACTGCTTACCATCCGCGGTGAATCTGACCAAGAACCCCTAAGTTTTACATCCCACGAGAGTGTGTGGATGAACACGAACCTATAATCCCAATCGGCCTGGTCCTCCCGGGTTATAAGGTCCAAATAAACCTGCGCATGTTGAGGTCCGTCGTTGCGAAGATGTTGTAGTCGTCGATCACGCCTCCGGTATTGCCAACAAGAGTGGCGAAATAGAACCTGAGATGTAGAATATTTAATCTATGCCCGGAAAAAACGCTGGCGATCCACGCACCGAACTTTCTACTTTGCATAAGCGCCCGAGAAAAACTCCATCAGGCGCCAAATAATCGTCTTCTGGATGTTGACGCCGAAATAGAGCGGGATGGCCGGAATCCAGGGAAGCGGGTTCCCGGTTACAATGAAGGTTGTGGGTATGCCCATGAGTGTTTCCGAGCGGAACCCGGCGATGGCCTCCTGGGCTGCGACATAAACTGCCAACGCGAAGTCCGTCTGCTGCTTGAGCGCCTCTAAAGGAAGGCTCAGTGGATCTTCGGGCGTCGGCGCAGGCACGAAAGAAGCGACTATTCACACAAAGAATTCAAACGATGATGATCTTCTGGTACCACAACAAAAACACGAACCATTGAAAATCACAACACTCGGCGGACTCCTTGTTGACATGGGAAAATGCAAATTTAGCGCTTTCGGTGCCACCGTCCACGGTTACAGGGAAATACCCCTCCTTCTTTCTTTTCTCGATGTCGGGCTTGCGTGATCCGACAGCTTGGCCTTGAGCGCTAACACGGTATTTTCATCAATGTTTTGGCCTGCGCCTATGACGAATGCGATAGGGGAAGACATGTTGACGGAAAATTGAACTTGTGGATGTAAATGAACACAGTCAGTTAAATATAATTAGGCCGGTTAAATCCCACTGGTATTTCACCGGCTGCGCTCTGAGCATTCTCAAAGGTTGCCTGAGGGGATTCGAGGCTGACTGGACAGCACGGATGATCCGACGGCTTTTCCGGTCAACTTGAACAGGGGTCTTACCATTGCCAGCAGGATTTCCGAATCGTCGGGAATCGTTGTTCGTCTGCCTTTAAAACCCCAGGTGCCCTGCGGGGTCGCGGATTTGGTTTCGCGTGTGAGTAAGTGTTGCTGACGCCTACATTTTCTCCACGATTGTTCATATCTTCCGTAAACCGGCCACTGGCTATACTGAGAAAATGCGTCAGCCGTACTTGTCGGAGAAAGAACGATGACTAACTTTTTCGTAGTTCGACCTCGACTTCAGCTCACAGCTCGCGCATGGGTATGCATGTTCGGTACCAGTGGTTCGATTCCGGACGAGTGAGGTTCAAGGATCGAGAGTGATCTTGCATTCCCCCCCTCACTTTGACTGCGCAACAAGCCTCCCACAGTGGTGTAGCAAAGTCTTAGATTCAGTTTATTGTCATCTATGTACTAATTCCGGATCCCCGATTCAGTCGACGTTTCCCGTCAGTAGGAAGCCGCCTGGCGCTTTCGGACATATTCACCAGCCTAGAATATTCGATGTATAAGCGGTGCTCAGTCAGACTGGATTGAACTGACGGAGATGGGCTCATATTTCTTTGGCCGCTCAGCATCCCACGTTCCCGGGATACAGTCAACAACGGTTTTTGCGTCCTAAATGAATCTCATTTTATTAATTAGAACTTACATTAGCAGTGAATTCCACTTGCCGCCCCGCAAAACTGTGGAATGAATTATGCACGTATGAATATGCAATTGCACTCCAACATTGGTACTCACGTAAGGGATGGAATATCTCTCAGCTATCATCCCATCTGGCGTTTCTGATCCAGGAGGAGCCCGGACGCGATTCATGGTGCTTCTGATTGTATCGTTCGACCCTGTACCAAAACCATTAATCAACTCTGTGTATTTTTGGGACTGGCTTACACCGCATCAGGAAATCCCCTGCATTAACGACAAGTGCACCGGGGACAGGTGGAACTCTCTTGTCCAATCAGGTCGATTGTTGAGTTGTGGATAAGATGAAACTTGCCCGATATAATCCAGGTTTACGCGGATCCTCAATTTCGAGCCCGCCTACTTCGTCCTGCAGCAAAAGGGTGATGGATGCGAAGTCTGTGTGCGCGCTGATACGTTCCACAGTCTCATCCCTGAGTGACTCCACTGGCACGCTGCGATTCAAACAGGTAAATGTAATATTGTATCGACCAGCCTATGTCCTACCTGGGATAGTGAAGCAGTCGGAGTTGGTTTCCTTCATCTGGGATGCTATGGATGCGGCACAGATAATCCTCCTCGAGGCCCATCCCCAGCGCTAAAGCTCTCAAAATGTTCAACTCGACACCATAACATAACTTCACCGTTAAGCTGCGGAAATTCCATGCGAACGAGCGACCATGCTTACCCAGAAGTACTCCAAACAGGTTTCTTTGAACCCCGGAAGCACATCGGCCGGCGGCCAGATGTTGTCGATCTCTTTACTATCCTCGCTGCCGCATTCAAAGTGTTCCCTAAAATCCGGAACAGCGGGACGTGGTGTCTCCACGTCTCCGTTGGCATTCGGTTGTCGTATTTTCTCTCTTCCAGGCGAAGAGTATCCTCGATTGTGAGGTAAGTAAAAGATATTGAATATAAACTGAATTGGATACCCCGATTGTCCGTCCCCAAGGGAGGGTGTCGAGCCAGCTCCTTGACTTCCATAGGCTGAGCAAAAAGTGCCTTGGTCTTGTTCGAACAGTCACGGTTACTGTTTGATCATGGATTTGAACGACCACGACGCACTGCACCGAATATTTTGGCAATCATCTCGAGCGGAATTCCATGATTGAGGAGGCAGACAAATCCAACGTCCTTGAATGACGAGAAAATGGCATCGGCAACCCCTTGCTTTTTTGAGCCGTCCAGAAATGCGGAGAAATCGACCACAGCGACCCCAGACTCTTCCAGCGCGTCGTAAGAGTTCATAGTGATTCAGGGCGAGGACTTGATTCAGGATGGTGCCCTTATATCTGTCTACCCCCCATGGTCCGTCCGATTGTATTACGCACGTAGAAGCACGAATGAGCAGGCCACAGTTAATCTCCCTTCGTAGCTCTATGAAGTCCTTTCCGAGGCGGGTATTATTATCCATTGCTTGAAAGTCAAGCCTGACTGCCTTCATTGTCCGGCTATGGCGGATTGTGGGCGCATATAAGAATTGGCTGGTAAACGAGCGGTGCGCACAAATTTCCGCAGAGGGAAATAACACCTTTCAGGGCGGAGTCAGGGTGGAAGGATGCGATCATCGAGAAGACTTGGAAAGGCTCTGGTTAGAGGAAGCCCCGGCAATCAATCGAGGAATCCTCGATAGTGCTCGGGAACCTGCTAGAGCCGCGGAGAATAGGCATGGTGTTTAATTCCCGCTTATCGAAATCATGGATTTTTGAACTATTAAGAGAGGGTAATTACGTGCTGCAGCTGCACTACTCATCTTGATAATAGACCATTTAGACGAGTCCTCACAAGCTCCACACACCCAAGAGGTATGCCCGGAAGCAAATGAATGCTAACGGTAGGTATTTGCTACCAGACAGGGACTCAGATTCCTTCGAATTCTGATTTCGTCCAACTCTAGATCTATGAAACCATGATAGTCAACAAGTCCGAGTGATATAGGGGCTTGGCGGTGATTGACGGCTGATCAGGTGACCGCGTATCTTTCTCTCATGTCTTCCACTGACTCCTTCGCTGCTTTGCCCGAATACCTTCAGCGTCGGATAGACAAGGCTTTTGACCAAAGCGGGGTCTCAAATGCATCCAATCCCGTCGACTCCGGCGGTGGCTTCATCGCTGACGGCGGCGGTTTTCTTATCGAGGACTTGGAGCCTCCACCGACCCAAATCGCTCTTTTCTGCCGTTCCAGCGGCTCTGCAGCGGCTCGACCTCCCGCCGGACGACGAGCAGATCCTGCTGGTTCTTAAGAATGCGGCGTCTGGGTGGCGGTCGAGCACGAACAGACCGGAGGAGATCGGTGAGGAGGAAGGGTGCGGGGCTGTATGTAAGTCGTGATGACTGGCGGTCGGTGTGTGCGGTGCTTCTTCGAGCACCGCGCGGAGGAGTACGAGGACAGCGAGGGCACGGATCCGGGTGCTGACTCGGACGGGGAACGGGACGGGGACGAGTATCAAGGGCAGGACGAGCCTGACGCGGAGTCAGACGAGGACTCGGATGAATACATGGAGGAAGGCCCATCTACCTCTCGTCGCCGTACTCGTTCCGCCAAGAACACTCGTCGTAGATCCCTTTCGTCGTCTTCCACCTCCTCCGTCTCGCCGCGGAAATCGAAGCCGCTTACAGCGCGGCAGAAAAAGACCTGCCTCGACACCTACGCGCTCTTCTTCCCCACCGTGTCGGAGGAGGAACTACCTGACCAGCGCATCACCCTCAAGGACATCCAGCGTCTTACGAAGCTCATCGGCGACAAGCTCAAGGGCGACGAGGTCTGTCCCTTCTCTTCTCTCCCTCCATCCCGTATTTCTTCCTAGAAATTTACTTCCGGGTCTGCCAGATGCTCGACATGCTGGGAGAGTTCTCGACGGCGCCGGATCGGTCGATGAGCTTTGAGGATTTTGGAACGATGATGATGGCCGCGAAGCTGTGTTGACCAGGTAGATGCACCCACCCCAGCCTAAAATCCGATGACGCAAAGGTGTCCAGCACTCATATCCCGCCACAGACGGCACATTCAGTATTTATGTATGCAACATGATATTCGCACCACAGCGCAGGCATTTGCCTTGTCGTTCCATTCTTTGTGCATCTCTTTATCTCTTTCAACCTGTCGACTGCCGCCGCATCCTAAACGCTCGGAGTGAATACATATGCCTGTAATCCACATCCTTCTACCTCCACCCCGTACGTGAACTTCTCTCATTCTCCTCCGCCTTTTGCTTGGTCCTGCAATCAGGTCCAGGGTTGTCAAATCCGCGTCTGCGGCTGCGGAGAGTTCCACATGCGATGATCAACATTAACTTCGGTGTTCAAGCTGATATGTCTGAAACGGATTTTCAGCCGCGCCACTCTTGTATGAGGTCGGAAGAACCCAGATTCGGATTGTCTCTCGACCGTCTTCCGCAGCGTCCTGCGGGCGCTCGAGTCCCAAAAAGTAAAAAATATCACAAACCTTCCGAAACGGCAGGCATACCGATTTTGGAGTCGCATTTACGATCATGATGTCAGGGACCTACTCACAGCCAAGAAAAGAAACATGGGGTACATAGGCGCTTTCAGTTTGACTTCCGTCATTTGGCGGGCGCGTTGCACGATTTGTCTGTCCGGCGGAAGAGCGACTCACTCACCACGGCACTGTCTATGTTCTCCGTTTCTTGGTTTTCGGCAACTGTGAAGTACAGACGATCACACCACGCCCGAGACCGAACCATAGATAGTAGTGCATGTTGAAATACACATTGCAATGTATGTAGTCGGTAGTCTGCTTCCATCGTCCGTCGTCCGTCGTCTATGTATGTGCGTATGTGCACACCGGAACTGAACTCGACCGTCCGACTTAAATGTACGGCGGGCCCAGCGCTGCAACACATTCGTCAGCATCGGTCGCAAACACCAAAACACAAAGCCGGGCGTCCGGCACAAAACCGTCGCCAAAAAGCGTCGACAAAAGCAAGCGAAGCGAAAAAACACCACCAAAACAAAAAACGCGCAACAGAACGACTCACCCTTTCGAAACACCCCCAGCGTAAACTCCACCACCAGCAACAACACCCCCCCGCCCGGCGCCAGCCGCAGCACCTTCGGCACGAATCCTTTATAGAGCGCGCCCCGCACCCTCCTCGCGGAAGATCGTGACCAGCGCGGGGTAGGTCCAGTTGTACTTTGGCGTGACGCCGGGGACGCGGGAGACGCTTTGGATGCGGGATTTGACGACGTCGAATCTGGGTGGAAGGGGAGAGGGCGGCGTTAGTAAGTTAGCGAGCCGAGACGGATTTAAGAGGTGGGGTAGGATGGGTGGGTGGGACGGAGTTAGGATGGGATGGGATGGGATGAGGGAGGAAGGAGGGTGGAGAAAAGGGACTTACGGCGTGTTTAAGAGCGTGCCCGCAAACCCCCCAATGGAGCCAGAGATGAAGTTGTTCAGGAGCGTCGCTTGGGGTGTCTGTCGTCGCATCGTACGATATTCAGGACAGATATTGTAAAAGTAATAGAAGTAGCAGCAGGAACGGGACGCACCTCAGCCTTGGGGAGTAGGGTGCGCACTTGGAAGATGCACCCGAAGTAGCCGCCGTTCCACCATATGTGTCTGTACGTGCGTACGTATTGTGTCAGTTTAGATTAAGGTTTAGAGGTTGCAGGAAGGTGAGTTTAGAGGATTGAAGGGTGGATAGACAGAACGCACCTCCAAAACGTCGACTCCATGCCGGCGTAGAGCCCTAGCAGCCCGTCCGCCTTGATGATGTGCCGCACGACCTCCATCGGGCCCTTGAACGTGCTCGTCTTGTCTTGCATTCTGTCGTCGTGGGGTTAGATTTTGAGGTTAGGTGCGAAGGGTGGCTGCACGGGATGGGGATGGGGATGAGACGCGTACTTAATCTTGACCAGCTCGAAGGGTACGACGACGAAACTTTCCTGCGTATCCCAATTCGAAATCAAAACAGATACAAGTAGATGGGATAGGGCGCAACGCACCGTCGCGCCGGCACTGCATCCCGTCAGAATCGACAGGTTTTGCGTCATTTTGGTCTGCCCGGTAAAGTCCATGTAGGTTTTGCCCCAGAAGTCGTTCGCCGCGCTGGTTCACAACGTGAGCTCGAGGGCAATGGAGGATGGGGACGACTTGCAATTTCACCGCACGCTTAGGGGCTTCGAGGAGCAGCGGGCGGAACGAGACCTAGGTGGGAGCCGAGTTAAGCGCCAGCGCGTTGATCGGGTGGAGCGCCGTTTCGCACCGCGGTACAGACGCCCGAAGCTACGGGCGAGGGGGGCGGTCAGCGGGGGTACATAGGTGAAGAGTACGTTCGTTACGGACGCACCCCTCTTCCTTGACGATCGACTGGAAGGTCCCCACGAGCCCGTGCTTGGCCTTCCCCGTCTCCAGCTGCATCCGCGTTTTTACCTGCCGCAAAAGAGCTCAGAGCGGCGCCGGATGAGGGGCCGGTGGATACGCACGACATCTGCGAGGCCGGGGTCAGTTCTCAGAGGATGGGAACGCGTTAGGGAGCGTACCGAGGGGGTAGAAATGTGAGGATCTCCGATATGCCGGCGATGGCGCCCTGCGGCGAAGTTGGCGACAAACGGAAGAGCTGCGATGTTTCAGACGGAATACAACAACGCCAATACACTTGCACCGACGTTTCTTTGTTTCGCTGGCCATCGAGGTGTGTGGACGAAAAAGAGCGGGGGAGAACGGAGCACGCGACCGTGACGCATCACAATCAGATGGCGTGACAAGGCATGACACCACGCCTTTCCCGGTCGATGCGCGATGGTGTACATCCATGCCTGGCAAGAATACCAGGATGCTGCTGAGGCCCTCTACGCAAAGTCCCCAACCACCGTGCGTGACATCTCTCCCCCATCCCAGCGGCTCTCATCCACCCCCACAGGCGCGCTACTGTGTAAAATGGAAGTCGTCCGAGGGAAAACTCGTCTCAAAATCACGGACGACACCACAGTACGTCGTGCTGCGCCTTTCCGCGCTTTTCCCGCTCTAAGTCCGATGTTTTATAGTGTAATAAAATTCAAGACCTACTCGTCTATCTTCCTCAATCGGTTCGAGGCGCTCAATCTGTCGCTCATGGAGAAGATGCAGAATCGCCGCAAGGTAGAGCCGCCGCCAGCGGCCCCGGAGCCGGCGGCCGCACCAGCGTCAGCACCCACCGCCGCGGCTGAGGCTGCAGCGGCAGCCGGCTCGAGCGCGGCGCCGTCTGCGGCTGGCGCACCCGCCGCAGGCGGGGTGAAGAAGAAAAAAGCCGAAGAAGAAGAAGTGATCCTGCGCGCCAATAGACGGTGTGGGGCGCTTTTTGGATGGATACGGTTGGAAGGCTCGGGTCTACAGTCGTGTGTACAGACTATACGCAGCGTTATCTGGCTAAAATGTGCAGGAATGCGCCGATAATATCATCGCCTGGGTCGATAGCTCTTCCCGATTCTCCGATCGCCGTTAGCATGGATCCCGCTGAAGGACGACGATATTCATGTCTGAGCGGGGGAGAGTGGGGGTCGGCGTCTCCACGCAAGCGCGACGTGGCCATTGATGCGCGGGTGTCTATCACCGCCTTGTCAAAGTTGGGTAACGACATGCGGGATACTTGAGCGCCTGTACCCAGCGGCGCGTTTGATGGTTAGGATTTTCCTGCTTTTCCTGCACTCCTTTCCCTTGATTTTTGGCCATCGGTTCTCGCTCGCCGTACTTGAGACGACGATCCCCGTTGATCCACCACTCTATCTTCGCCGTTGAAGGCCAGGAATCCCCAAGAACCGACAAGGTCAATGTATGAGTGTCGTAACAGCCGGATGGTGGAAAGAACACTAGTCCTAAACGCGCGCGGTCTGAACCCCAAGCTAAAGTCAGCGTCGAAATTCATTAGTTTGCTCTTGCTCTCGCGTACGCCATGAACGCCTTGGCCCTTGGTGCAGCCTTCCGGGCAATTCCAGCTGCAATAACCGCTCCCAGTAAGCCTCGAATTTCATTGCACAGTCGGCCGGCGTGAAAAACCGGTTTGTTTCGTCCCATCGACAAATGAGACATAGGAGTGAGTCTATTTATTCTGCCGGTCTTTCCGCTGGTGGCTAACACTACAGAACGGGCCGCATGGACCATGGTACCCAGGGCCGTCTGGGATCGATCTATCTGCGAGGCATCGCCGCTGAGGGCCAGTTACATTTGTTTCGACTTCCAGAGGTCAGTTTGGATTTGCCTCCTCCGCGCCGCGCATAGCGCACAACTGTTCTTCCCTTGCAGGACGATGGGGCTCACTGGATTGCCCATGCTATCGCGCGCGGTGCATGGCATGATCGACGCTTTTACCAAAGTATGCCCAGCAGTGTCGCCTGTCAGGCGAAACTGCAACCGGATTTAACTCCGAAAAGCCATTTGCGTGGGAGGTTACGCAGAGCTAAGTATGTGGAGAGACGCTTGCATCGCGAAGCACCTGGTTCTCTGTACGGAAATATTATTGCCGTTCCGATGACCTGGGGATGTCAATTGAGCACCAAGAGCCTCTTTTCGACGAGCCATGGACAGGAACGATCTGGCACGAAGTCGATGTATGTCCATTTTACTTGACATCAAATTACAAAGACAACTTTGCCCAGAACGAGCTTCCGGATCCGCATGAGACATGCTATCCATCATGCTATTTGTCTCTTCACATCTGGCTCGACAAGGGCCAGGTATCGACAAAGGTGAAGAAGCACCCCGTTGTCTTGCGGGGCCTCTGGATCGAATCCATCATCCGAAATTCATCTGGAAATGGGGGTGGTGCTCTGCTTGGTTATGTTATCATGGTATATGGCCTTCGTATTCGCATTGCAGCATTTCTGTACTGTGATTTAGCCACCACGTATCCGTAACGTCGATCCGAAAAATCTGAATTCGCGCGAAAGGGAAGACTATACAAAGTTGAAAGGTATCATTTATAGTGTGTGCGAAATACAAATTGAAACGGAGCTAATGGACGCTCGAACTAATTCGAAAGGGGGAACTCGTTATTCAATAATTTCAACGCAAAATTGGGATTTCTTGTGAAGATGTGTCGACAAACGGCGGACAGGGTTTTCACCGCGAAATGCACGATGTGCCGTAAGGGAGCGGAAGAGAACGGATCGGTTATTTTCGGCAACAGCCGGGACATCATTCACGCCCACGTGCCAACTGCTTGTGCGGTGGCGGGCAGCGTAGATCTACAATTCGCGCGTTGATGTTTGGAAATTCCTACATGAATTAGCTAGAGACAGGCCCCGTGATTTTTTATAGCGAGGGGACGCTGCCCATGAAAAAATCCCGAATGGTAGAACATGAATTGGGGGAAACGATCGGAGGTGATCGAATGGTCAACCTCCCTCGCTGTGGTTGACCAAATCAGGCTCGTCGGCTGTGTTCCACCTCCACCACCACCACGCTCTTTTTCTTGACCCCGCCCAGACCCAAACCCCGGTAAGTACTCTTAGAAATGCTCTGGCCGTCCGCACACTCACCGGCAGGTAACCACACACCTAGACACACTCAGTTACCCGGAGACACTCCCACTCACGCCGCACATCTCCCGCTACCCCCGCTGCCCCGCGGTGCACAACCCGCCCCACGCCTGCTCGGCCTCTCTCTCTCGGTTAATGCCAGGCACAGTCGAGGAGCTAGTCGAGCTGCTCCCTCAGCGAGCGGCGGCCCGAGAATCTGGGCAACTTGGGTCTGCTCATAATTGGTTCCTTCGAGGACGGATCTCCCGGATAGAGTATTGCCGCCGCCCCTACCTCGGACTACATGGCTTTCTAATAGTGCCGATAACAATGATGTCAGGAGGCGGAGAAGAAAAGGACGTGGCGTATTTTGTCCTAGAGCGCTTTGCTGCGGGCGGACGTGTCGAAGGCTTCCGAAGTGTATTCCACTCTGTCCCCGCCGACGATCAGGGCTTCATCTGCGAAGGCGGACGCCCAAACCATGGCAACATTGTCCCTGTGGCTGTCGTGCCACTTCCGCACCGGCTGACACCTCTGGGGGTCCTGGCGGTCGTTAAAACAGTATGCGAGAGGTGGAGCGAGTACAGTCTCCTCGGAAAGAATTGTTACTGGTTGTGCGCGACTCTGCTTGATGCGCTACACCTTCGCGCATCCGGCACCGGCGTGCCAACAAGCCCGTCACCCTCCAGAGTCGTCGGCAGGCGCTTCATCGGGGCGCCAGGAATCACCACTTCCATCCAGCACGACATCGACGATGCTCTCTCCAGCCTCCGCGCTGCCCTGGATGTGGCACTTAATCAAGAGCTGCAACGTGCCGCTCCACCCTCCAGCGTCGTCGCATCACACGCGGTGGTTCAACGAGAGCGGTTACGTGCCCGGCTTGTTTGTAGTTCTCGATGCTGGATATTGGACAGTTACTGACATTTTATCCTGTTGCAGATGTTTTCGTTGAGAGCCGAGGTCGCCCAGCTCCGAACAGAGGTCTGCATGCTAACTCTCGTACGTTGGAACATGCTCATCAGCATTTATCCTCCTGTAGAAAGCTAAGCTGCTCGCCGGGATGCGGGCAGCGACGGTGTGCTTGCAACCTGGGGTGTGTATTGCGTTTTCGTAGCACAAGGCGAACGTCCATTGACCACCTTGAAGACTAGAGCCCATCTACCCGGGCTGTCAAATTCGGGTCTCGCAGGCGTGAGCTGGGGGGTGTTCCAACGGCCGGGTGAAGACGAAGAGGTTCGTAGACCTTATTACCGAATATCACCTAGGTTTACCGTTTTATAGGCAGCTCTCAAGGCAGAGATCCACCGCCTTCAAGACGAGGTCTGTAGCGCCTATTCCCGTGCTTCCCAAATTTAAACGTACTCATATCATGCTTCAGACTGCCGTCCTCCTGTCATCAATTCAGGCCGCAGCACAGGCTTTGAATGACATGGTGGGTTCATTTTGCTTCGTCGCTAGACCATGGGATGGCTGATCTTGGAAAGGAGGCGGGACAGATCGAGGATGAGGAGGATGAGACCTCTGACGGGAGCACAGAGGTGTAGAGGACAGAAATCAGGACGCGCCCCAGAGATATTACAGCTATAGATACTATACTAGATGGTTTCGTTGGCATCCTCGGAGACTCTGGCTGATAATGTGGCCTCCAGCTTGAGGCGAAACACCTCGTCCTGCAGAAGTGCCGTGCGCTCCCAAAGCTCGGCGTTCTCTGCTCGAAGCTGCAATGTCTGGGTTGCATCGATCTGAATTGAGAGACAGAGAACTCAGCCTTGAGTAAGTGCAATCATTCAAAATCCACATACATAATCGCGGTATCCGCTCCTGATGTCTATTTCTTCCTGCATGGATTGCCGCCGAGTGTGGAACGCGTCAATGACCGCACATTTCAGATGTGAAACGTCGGTTGACAGAGCAGGTGCTTTTCGGTGACTAGTGACGACGCCGTCGAACAGGTTCTTCAACGCCAGAAATAGCGTTACGGGGCCTTCTTCCTGCGTGTGGTCCCATTGAGCCGAGAGGACCGTAAGTGTCAGCAGATCAACGATACTGGGTCCAAGTTGCCCAGCATCGTTGAGACGCTGCTTGAACGTCATTGTGTGAAGCACATCGTACCGCCAGGTGCCAACCAGTTCCATCAAAGTCTCGCCAACGAAGGCAATGGAGAAGGTTGACCCTTCTCCGGGAGTGTCATAAGTGGGTTCCTTGTTGGCCACCTGAATGGTGGCCGGTCCATCGAAACCTTGGAGTTTCAGCCGGACTGGGAATTGGCGAAGTACCGGGTGTTGGAGGTAGACGACGAGGAATGGATACGAGGCCGCGCCGCGGGTGCGGCAGTAGGCGACGGATAGTAATGACGTCTTTGTTATTTTTGGCGCATTCTTGATGGAGAGGAGGAAGAGCTCAAGGTACTCTTCCATGGCCATGCACATTTCTCGGAGTGGAAAAAGAATGGACAGATCCGGGTTGTACTGCCAGCATCGGTGGCCAAACAACTGGAGACACATTTCGAGGTTTCCAGATGTGGAGGGGAAACGAGGGGGAATGATAGACAAACAGGAGGGTTTATATTTCCGCGATATAGTGAGACCCTCCCCTGTGGGTTTGATCGACTGCCGGCCTGTGCACGTTTCAGTTGCACTTAAGCTCCTATCGCTGCCGCCCCGGAGAGCTTCGATGCATATGGTGGGGGGGGACTCGTGATGACCATCTGAAATCAACGAGAAAAATGGTCTGGCAAGTCATCAGTCGGTGGCGGTGGGATCAACAGAAACTTTCACGAAAGCGTGGGAGTGTGCGGTTCGGCTACGGGGGTGCCGAGGAGAAGCCGAGGACGGAGATGGTCAATTTTCGGGAACCCAGATCAAGGTGCGACTGACGAACGGACGCGGTCGCGGCGGAAGAGGTACCGGGCGATCACCAGTGGGAGTAGCGACGATGTGAAGCAGTCCCGTGATTTCTCATTGCGCAATGATCGTACTCACGGGTACCTTTCAATTTGGACGGTGAATTTTGACGGAAAAGAACAGCATGTGCTGTATCCCACCCGTAAATTGATTCACATCTTTGGAAAATTGTGTCGGACTATATTGTTACAGAATGGGAATAATTTTCCCACTGTACCCATACTCCTTTGGCACACCGGGTATTCCCAACTTTGTCGATTTTTACAGCACCATTCCGACCATAGATTCAAATAACTATCTTCGCGAAGTCAATCTCAATCCGCCTATGAATGCTTTCTCAGCCCCCATTTCCTCCATCCAAATCTTCCGGTGCTCACCGTCACTTATCAAGCAAAAGGCGGTCGTCGATGCCCAGACAAGGTAAATCCTCTCAGTGGAACCCAACATACACAAAATGGCATCAACGTGGTCGCCCTACACTGGAAAAAATTTCACCGAGGCAACCGACAACGTATTCATGCAGGTTGTTCGTAATTCAAGGGCTACCAGAAAGTACTTCTTTGACAGGTTCTCCAGTGGCACTGGTTGTACAACTATGTATGTCATCCCGGTGTCAAATTTTGCCGTTGATCCTGGTCAGGGACCCTCTCAGTTGCGGACCTGTAAGCAACTCAACCCCCATTTCCGTCAACTTACCATACACTATGCATTCGTAGATATCTCAATCCAAAGCTTATTCTCCAGCATGCTGGCGAAAAAGTGGCTCCGCGCACCGTGAAGCTCCATGATCTGGAAAATACACTGTCATCCATTAATGCCTCCATATATTGGACTTGTGAGTTTCGTAAATCCACCAATATTGTCCGGGTTGAGTCCACTGACTTGTGAAATTTCAAAGTTGGAAATATTCCTCCGCAAGCGAACCTTGCAAATGCGGACGACGGCATGATCCAAATTGGTACCAGTAATGCAGATTCGAATGCCCCCACTCTCCTTCGGGGAAATGCTGAGGTCACCGAAATATCTACGCAAGGGCGGTTGGATGTACGTGCCCAGCATATTTCTCCTTTCAGGCTCATCGCCTCGAAAACAGTCGGACATAACAAGGGGAACTCGGGATTCGAAATAAGCACATAGGGTCGAAAAGTTTTTTTCGACCCCACCGGGGACCCCTCCCCCCCAAATAGGGAAGGAGGTTCTCACGCTCAGTACGGCTTTATGGATACGGCGCCGGCGCCATCAGGTGTTATCACTATCATCTACCACACGTCTACGACTGCTTTACAGGCTTCTCCGGCGTCGCTACACTCGTCTCTGCCGCTTGGAACCCTCCCTACACGAATCACAAATCCAATTTTTCGGCGGCCTTTCTGAACCCATGCACGCAATGTGGAACTGAAAAGACTTGTTAGCCGGCACAACTTGAATAAAAACTGCGAAGATAGCCGACCCAGCGCGTCTCGCAGCCCCTCTTCGAGCACTCTGCAACTAATGTCCTGTTGCTCTGCCTCTGCTATAGCCTTCCCGCAGATGTCGCAGCCTCCGATATTGAGCAATTTAACAGCCGTTCGAGTCCGCTTCGATGGCGCAGTTGGCTTATCCTGCTCGGGAACTTCCATGGGCTTGTCGTCGCTGTCCTGTGGTGCTACCAATGGCAGCTTGGGAGAGGGATGTGCGATCTCCGTCGGGCGTGTGCTCTGCCACATCTGTCGCTATCTCTACTGGATTGACTGCTGCCGGCACGTACTCTTCTTCGTAGGTGTTGCCATCCGGCATGATATCATCGTCCTCGTTCTGAGGTATCTCGGGCGGTGCTGTCCCAGTTTCCGATGGACCACAATCGTCACCAGATTCATCATCCGAATCGATGCGCAAGTTGTTCTTCCGGTGGCGCGGCGGAAGTAGATGGCTTGGGAACATGTCGTCGTCGTCTGCTTCCGAATCTGCATACCCCTGCAACGGCGTCTGCTCGTCTATTATAGCTGTGGGGTCGCATTCGCCACTCGGTGAGCTTGTTGATGGTTCGTCTCGTTTATCGCGACGCAGATCCCTGTACAACTGTTAGGGCTTCTAATAATATGATTTATGGTGACATACCGTAGCGCAAGACGCGAACTATGTTCCCGAGATTTCCAATGGATTCCGCTTCTTTTTCATGTTCCGGCGCAGGGGATAGTTCTGCCTCGCGTCCCAAATTTCCTTCAAGCGCATCTTCTCGTCCTCGGTGATTGCGACTCTTTGAGGGAAGCTCCGAGGGTCTGAGAGGCGGTGGAAATCTCGAAAGTGAGCTTCAAGCTCGTATTTCCATACAGCGGGACGCTTCAGCCCACAAATGGGGCAGCCAATAGGAACATTTGAACAAGGTGAGGCCGCTGTCGAGGCTGCAGCAACCGAATACTGGAACGAGATTTTGTGCATGCACAATGATTTTACCCAGTCTATCTGGAGTTTGCCGTTCGATTTTTTGAGGTAGAACACGCACATCGGTGCCGGGCGCATACACAATCCGCAAGTCTCGTGCTGCCGGTTGATCGAGGGATCATAAAGTAAATGAGCACCGCAATGCTCAAGAACACGCTGACCGTGTGAGATGTCCAAAGGAACGGACGGGGTACATTTGGGACAACAGTGTTCGGGGTCGGCGTCAATGCTGCGCCCGCTTGTGTCGTGTTCACACCGGAAACAAGCCTTGCCTATGATTGATAATCAGAACTACAGAGAAAGAAATGTACACCGTAAATCAATTACCTTGGAACCGGTACGGAAAACCTTCAGTACGAGCTGTTTTGGGAAGATGTTTAATGTCTTCAGGCGAGAGTCGTTCGAGGAGAGTAACCCCAAAGGCCATTAGCTCCGAGCTTTCGAAGAGGTAAGTCGGTTTAGTAGGATTCCGGATTGACAATGTGGGATTGAGGGGTTGGACGAGTCGTCCTGGAACATCATTGAAAGCCCTATCCATGGCTTGGGACCAACACCAATCGTGTTTTTCGGTGGGATCAATGTCAACAGTCGTCCGGACCAAGGTCATTATTTCAAACCCCACTTTTGCATCTCTGTCCGCCAAGAGGTCAAGGCTGATCTCCTGTACCTGCTCGGAACCGAAAGAGAGATTATTAATGGCGCCGATGGCGAGAAAAAGCTGCTCTTCGCAGCGCACCAAGGTGCAGATTGGGTTGTCGATGCGTAGGCACGGCTGACCCAGAATAGCTGGTTCGTCATCGTAAATACCGGAATTTTGGTAGCACGGAATGGATGTAACTCATTTTGTGCGATCGGTGGAGGCACGGGGACCCGTCAAACCAGCCATGGCAAGCCTAAGCGCCTTGGCTTTAGAGAGCCGAGTACCGTTGAAATCCATGTGCACGTCAAACCCCCCGCGCGGATCCTCAACACCCAGAGCATCCTCCAAATCGTCGTCGCCGGGGTACGTGGGCTCCGACTCTGGGGCCCGCATTGGCGGGGATGGTGGATACTCAGCTTCCAGAACCGAAGACCGATATGCTGTATCAATATCCTCCTGATCATAGATCTCGACAAGTGAGAACCCCATCGGAGAGATGTCGACACCGCGCCTTGCCATGTGCTTAAATACGTCCTGAGTATCGGGCAGAAACTCCTCGACGAGCTTACGGCCACGAATCCAGCAGGTAAGAGGCACGACATTGCGGACTTCGACATTGCCCTTCCACGAGACCGGATTGAGGTGGTCAAACTTGGAGCTGATGATTTCTCCAGCCTCGCCCATGGTGGGTAATTTGATTCGTCGGGGTGCACGGTCTCATTCCGGTTGTTGAGTCAAAATCACGGCAATCTCGGCTAGCCCAGAGCTACGACTAGCCAGCTTTAGAAGGTCGACATTTGAATCTGGTCCGATGGCGGACCGAAGCAAACCGAAAAAATCTCCAGTCGATCGGTACCGAGTAGAATAAGCCAGAATTTGCCATCGGGAATGTCGACCTTTGTCTTTGCGACACAGAAGTAGACATTTTTAATCATGATCATCAGATTGACGAATGTCTGTGTCGGCATGAAGGTCTTTCGAGCATTGTCGTTGGCATATAGATCCATCAATAGATGCGCCGCTGCGCTCAGACGTGTGAGCTGTTCGCTGAGGTCGAGATCAACGCAAACATAAGGAGTCAACAACCAATAGCACAATCTGCCGAAGATCTTCAGCACCTCTCGTGCACGACGAAACAGGGGTCTCGATGTGGGAATCGCATCGGGAAGTTCCCAGATGGCCTTCAGTAAGGAGAATGCGATGGATACGTGCTGCCTGTCGCGTGGATTTAACAGAGAATGAATTGCTCTGTCGGTGATGTTATTCTGCCGGAGGTGCACCTTGATAATGGCTGCGGTGAGTCGGAACCCGCAAACTTTAATCCCAGCATCGCGCATGGTCAAGTTGCGCAAACATTTCAGAGCATGCTTGGTATCTTTATCGGGCGTTATATCATTGTCGCCGACATGGAAGTTCATCAATTCGCAGCCGGAAAGGAGTGGATAGATGGGGGATTCCGGAGCAAGCGGACATTTCATATACTCCATAACGAAGGCCAATGCACGCCGCCCTTCACCGTCCGATGCAGCACTAACTGTCTTGTATATTGTGCACCCCCGTTTCGACTTGTTGTTGATAGCGGTCATCAGAGGGCGTAAAACATTCGCCGCATGGTCTGGACCACTCTCCTTCTTGCAATCCGCTGAGAACAAAATGGGCCGGGCAGCGTACAGTCGCGGATTTGACGTCAGCACACCCAACGCGGCCACAGTCGCCTGGTCAACCACACATCAGGAATGGAAAAGCAACAATAAGAAGAGACAACACACCTCGCCAGCTAAGTGCGCCTTTTCAGATTTCAATCCTTCACACAGCACCTCCAGATCTTTCTCCGTCTCCAGGTCCAGCGGAACCTTGTATCCATGCTGTCGACATACCCTCACAACCTTGTTGGTTCGGTCATCATATCTCGAGCGTCTTTCTATCGCAATCTCGTCTAGCATCAGAACTTGATGAACAACCGATGGGCTATCTTCTTCGGGGCAAGAATCGAGGCATGCTTGTATATTTTCCTCGATGTCTTTAACCCATGGCCGCCCTGCGGAAGGTAGGAGTGGACGCATAGCGGTGTTACGCCGAAGAGTGGAGGTACTTGGGAGGCCTAGAGCTCGGTGTGCAATCTCGGCAACCCGTCCTCCACCAATGCGCATCAATGTTAACCCGAGGTGCATCTCCTTCGCGTCGTTGTTCGGTTTGTACTTTCCAAGGGCGGCTCGCCGACAAAGGTCGATCAATGCGTTTGTTCCAGCCCCATTGCGCAGGCCAGCAGACAACGAGACTTAGCCGAGTGGCTTGGCCGAATGGCTTGCGCCGCTTAGCGGAGTTTGAATTGGCTGTGGCGGGCGGGCGTGGCGTGGCTTGTGGCGTGGCGTGGCTTGTGCTAACTTACACTAGACATTTTCACTGTAAGTGTTTTGCCGATTTCCCTACATTCGTTGCCCGCCACCGCGTCGCTTCTTGATCAATGTGCTAAAAACCTTCCCATCAACCTCGGCCGCCAACATTGATGGTGCCGGCCGATGTTCAACATTTGACCTCGACATAACTTGTTTTAAATATCAGTGGTTTCGTCGTCAAGGCCAGAGCTTGCAATTTGTCAGAGGATCTGTTCTATTGTATAGAGGAGCATATTCTTACTACAGCAGCAAGGGCACACACGACTGATTTATAGTACCACAATGGAGAGGTTGAACAGATCACCTAGCAGCACGGTTGCGAAGGTATATCGTCCAAGGCTCCCCTTCACCTCCCCCATCCATCACTGAAACTTCTTTGGTCTCCGTGGAACTCTTTGCTGGCTTGACTAGTTTCTTCTCCTGCTCGATGTCCCTGTCTCCCTTGCGCCTTCGCTTTACTTCACGATCCGTCTCTTCAAGTTTGATTTTTTTTTTTTTTTTTTTCCGTTTTGCTGGAGGTCTTTGGTCTCTTGGCTGGTTTTCTCTTCTCCTCAATGTTCTCGTCACTTTTGAGCATCAATTGGACGGGTATTGCGGCTGTTGGAACGAAGATCAATGGATTGTCCCGGCGAAAAGTTGGACAGATCATGGCGTGCGTACCTGAGCGGAGTTTTAACTCGCTGGGGCGGGCGGGCGTGGCGCGGTATGCGGCGTGGCTTGGCTTGTGTGCTCGCTTACACTATATTTCATCACTGTAAGTATTTTCCTGCTTTCCCCACATTGGTTGTCCGCCGCTGCCATCGCTTTTGATAAACATACTTTGGGCTTTCCATCAATCCTGCCGACGACATCGATCCTGCCGGCCGATGTTGAACACGAGTCCTACGGTTCAAGTTGGATCCCCCATTAAATTCCATACTCTACCCAATAGTAGAGATTTGATGTCACAGCTTGATCCTATCTCGGAAAAGGTTTTCCACTCTCTCGAAGATGTTGTTGAAACCTGGAATACAAACTAACCCGACACATAGCAAGCTGCGAAATAGCTTGAGCCGACAGTAACCTGCTCAATACCATCAACGTCAAGTGGGACACCTACAATAAGATTTTCTATCATCTAGACTACCTGCAGATGTGTTCCTGAGTCTCGACTGTCAATTTTCCACCGCCGTTGTCGTCGCAAGCCACATCCCCGCCCAGTTTGATGGCATCAGGCGGAATGGCTTGTGATGGCTTAAGACATGTTCAACCGTGCTTAAAACAAGGCAGAATCTATTGAAACCTCTTACGACATGATCAGGACGAGTTAATTAGACAATCAAGAGTGTTGTATTGCCTCCTAGTTGCATAATGTCTTGACTTTTGGTCGCAAGCCATGTCCCGCCCACTTTGATGCCATCAGGCAGAATGGCTTGCGCACGCCATTTGGCAGGTGGCGGGCGTGAGGTCGGAATCGAACAGAACGAGGCATCTCAGTTGTCTGTATGTCACAACCACTGCTCAGATGATGTTTAAACCTCGATATAAGATAAAATTGCTCACGCCGGACACAAGTCATTCGGCCGGCGAAGTGGCTTGTGATGGCATATAACATGTCTAACAGCTGCAATGTGGGCAAAATTAAGATCTTGATGGTCACAGAGTGGTAGTGGAGAACAAAATTACCTCTCACAGATGTTATTCTGACCTCAACCCCGCTAGAATTGAATATTATCAGGTGCAAGTCACGCCCCCGCCCATTTTGATCGCATCAGGCAGAATGGCTTGCGCAAGCCTAACGACCAAGAACATGGTTCTGGTGATCCCTACACCTAAAAATTGCCCTGTTCCATTAGAATATATTCCTTTCAGCTTTTTACATCAAGGCCTATGTCTTATTTACTGACTTTTCTGACTCTGTTCTAGATTTCAGTACAACAGAAGTCGACCGGTGGCCATCGAGCAAGAGGGGAATGCTTTCATACTCGTTTACGGTCTCCGGGAGTATACTAAGACCTGGTTCTGTGGACGAAAGCCGCCAAATCCGGGCCTCATGTTCAAACAATCAAGCTGTCGAGAAGTCAGGTGAGTTCACATCTTGTTTCATGAGTATCTCTGTTCAGTGGACACTTGATTGTGTCATCTCTGTATCGGGTGAACGCTAAAACATATGATCTATCACTTGGAACTCGCACACTGGCTTGCGTGCGGATCATCAATCAATCCTCCGACCGGCCGCGACGGTGGCGGCTAGTGCCGACATGATTGAAAAACACAAGAATCGGTGCCTAGGGAGCTGTAGGAGACTTTTTCTAGTGTATCTACCACAAATAATAAGATGCCCGGTGCCCATATGATGTGTGGGACACGCAAGCCACTTTCGTTTTTTGGCTGATGCCAAGCCGGCCAAGCAGACTTCTCCGATTGGCTTGGCCGAATGGCTTGCGCCGCTTAGCGGAGTTTGAATTTCGCTTAGCGGGCGTGGCTTGGGCTTGGGCGTGACTTGTGCTCGCTTACACCAAGCATCTCCACTGTAAATATTTCGTTCATTGCATCTCTCTGGAGCACCGCTGTCATTCCCGGTTTGCCTCCCTAATATCCCAACTCTCATAAGTCAGCTCTTATCAAAGAAAGACGGTGATTATCGGATGTTTTACAGTCGCCGAGACTGTCATGGCCGTCGTAACCAAGCGATCGTCCCTGCCTTCATGGCAGGAAGCTACTTAGTCGTATTCGATAGTTTCATGCGAAACAAAAGATCTCTTCAAGTACAATATTAGATTTGGGACTACCGCCACTACTTGTACTAATAAGTACGCAAGGCGGATATACTTGAACTTTCATTCAGCACTTGTTGTCCGCTCAAATGATGTTCTATTTATGTCATGATCTCCCGCCGCTTACCAGCTTCACTATATTTCACGGACCTAAGTCAACCATTAAAGTTCAAATTTGAACGGGCAGATATCCAACTTTGGGTCGACATAGAGTGTGAGCTAAACCCTCTTCCCCGAACGAAGCCGACGAGGTGTGGTTGACACCGTTCCACCTTTCGCCTCCTTCGGCCCCCGCCTTCTTTCGCACAATAACTTCAGTCTTGGCCCGTTTGAATGGCTTTTCGTCCCCGGTCAGCTGATCACCGATCCGTTTCATTCCGCTGGGGATGGTGACGGGGATGGGGTCGGAGGGTGGCACCTGGGAGGGGTGCTCGCGACGGAACGTAGGTGGGCGAAAGTCCTCGTCAAAGATTGTGTGTGTGCGGTTGAATTTCAGCATCTGCTGATTGATCGGCGTCTTGCTACTGCTGAATGAGACAGATGCAAACATGGCGTTGAGGGCTGCATTCCCATCGCTGCGGATTGAAACAACAGAGTCGTCACAAAGGTCGTGAATGAGGTCACCATTGAGATTCAATGCCTCACCAAGCTCGTTCTGGGCTGCCAGAAGTTGGAAAAGTGCAGAGCCAACCCCCATCACGCGCTCGGTGCGTTTCGCGTCTGTAAGAGCAGCGAGATCTGTATGTTGCATTAAACGGAGCAGTGGTGCAGACAGAACAGCTTCGAGTTCGGGTGTTGGAGCCAGACCGAATGTCCCCATCCAAACCCCTGCTTTTTTATGTCGCTCAATGGATTTCGCACCCGAGAAATATTTGTTGAAGCTCTGGATTGCTGGGTGCTTTTCATCCCAGACTGCCAGAATGAGGGCAACTTGGGGAAGCGCTGCATCGAATATCGCCGTGAGCATGGGATTCTTATGGTCGGGGTAGTCGGATTTCATGTAGAATGGAAGACGAATGTTGCCGATCTGGGTGTCAAAGGAATTCAGTCCAAATGCGTGACATTAAATGAATGCTTTTACCTGTTTGGCTGTCAGTCGTACCTCGGCGATTTCCTTGAGGAATTTACGACTGCGGTAGTGAGTCCGAAGCATAAGCACCGACAAATTTGAATCATCCGAGCTATACAGTGTCCCATCGTTGCACTCCAGCCACTGAAATTCGTATTCGTTGAATTGGTTTGCCCGTCTCTGGTAACGTTGAATGAATCTTGCAGGGTACCAAAGAACATCTGCTGCCCTCCAGTCCGGTGCCAGGACGGGTAGCATTACAACCTCATTCGGTTCGAAACTGGTTTAGGTACCGTGAGCGTGATTCAACGAAACAAGGTCAGGAAAAATTACAATTCAGCATCCAGCTCCACTCGACACCGTCTGCAAATAAAGCGATTCTGCGGATCATTCCAGTCGACGCCAGGATAACACCTGAAGTGCGACCAGTATTTGCACTTTTCACACTGGACCTCATCGGGGTCATCGTCGCCCTCGGGATCCTGGACGCCGCAATGGCAGAACACAGGGCATGGCGTATTAGAGTTCGTTTCCGCACGACTGGTATCCGCGGCAGCGTTCGAGGCATTGTGATGCGGAGGTACGGGGCTCTGTTCGGGCGTGTAGAAGTGTTCCGAGTTTGCTGGGGGGGGACGAAGGCCGCGCATTTTTGGGAGGTGAAGCAATAGCGTCAATCAGCATTTGATCAATGATTTGACCAAGTTCGTTCTCGGCGTCGTCGTCCGATACATGAATGACAGGCCCCTCCGGACGGATCGGTATCTTGGCATAATCCGCTTGGATTTCGTCGACTGTTCTGGATGTTTTCTGCCACAGACGAGTCAGAATGATTATTGTTAGACTGCGCGGATACATACAGATGATTTGGATGTTCGCAGGTATACCACAAAAGATGTGTTGGGCTTGTGGTCCTCCAGAAGATGCAAGGGCCCGAGTTCTGTAAGCAATCCACCGCGTCGACAATCATTGTACATATATGTGCTGTCCTTGAGTCTGGTCTTCGTCAAATGATGACCGGTTGTACCTTCCGCTTGCGGCCCGAGGTATATCACCCGTGCGATTAGCGTATATTCGATGTCTGGCCCCAAGTTCAGTTTCAGTGGGCAAGCTACATCTGGTGTCTCGGGGTCAAAGGCCATAGTGCGGGCGTGCAGGATCGGATCTATGCGCAGGATGAGCGGCCACTCAGTGGTTATGGAAGTCACCGCCGCTTCTGAAGCATCACATGAACGGTGAGAGCAAGGAATGGGTGCCCCAAGATGAAGAGGTGGCCAGGCATCGGTGCGCGAAGCACCATGACGCTGCCGAGGAATAGCATGGATCAGGTAGTCGATGAGTGACGGTCGGTAAGATCCTTCGCTGGTGTAACTGTGCGCCAAAAAGATATCGCCTTGATGTATTCCATTTTCCACCGAGATATCGGAGGGAATTTTGGTTGAATGTTTTGAGTTACAGGTGTAGTGCACGGTATGCGAGATGCCGAAATATTTTTGGATGTCTCTCGTAGTCTCTGTCTAAACCGTGAATTAATATCTAACCAATTCACAAGTTGTACGCAAAAAACAATTTATGGAAATTATCTGGTTCAGCCAGGTCCGCGAACACCCGGGCATCCCAAAAGCAAATTCTCCGCCATCCCACTTGCTCGAAATGAGGCGCTTCACATTCAGCTGACCAGCTTGAAGTGCATGCATCAGTTTCGGACTCGAAGGCTTTGTAACGGTTGAACTCCGAGATATAATCGCACCGCTTAGCAGCCCCCGAAGCCACAGATGTTCGAAGACATCCCGAAGACCATAAGCCATTTGGTCCAAGCCCACAAACCAGTTTTTTCAAGCCCAAGCCACTCTGCGCAGGCTCAAGCCACTTTGTCACGCCCAAGCCAATTTGCGCAAGCCAAGCCCAAGCCACACGCCTCCCAAGCCCAGTAGATTTCAAGGTATTCAGCAACAACGCTTTCCATATTCGCAAGCTGTTACAATGTCCGCCCCTCGGTGTATCTAATTGATGCCATACAAGTAATCCCAATGTCATATTTGTGGGAATTTTTCAAACCTTTATTCGGTCGCAAGCCGGCACAAGCCATTTGGCTCCCCGCCCGTTTGATGGCATCAGACAAAATGGCTTGTGCACGCCATTTTGTTTGCAGTGATGAGCAGGGGCATAAAAAAAATAGTTCATTGAGTGTATATAACATTGTATGTACAAATTTATGATTTCGAAAGGTTTCTACAGCCCATAATTAATTAATTTTCGTCGCAAGCCACGCCACTGCCCGTTTGATGGCATCAGACAAAATGGCTTGCGCAAGCCATTTTGCTCGCTGCGACTAGGGGCCGAAATAAAATGGAATCAACCATTATTTGAAGTTCAGTCACTTCATATAACAATGTAAGTAACAATAGAATGAGTTCCAAAGCTTGAATCGAAAAACTCCACCCACACCAGACACAAGCCACTTTGTCACCAGAATGGCTTGTAATGGCATTTGACATGTTCAACTTTTCTCAACCCGGCGCCAATTCACTAAGATCTCGTCGCAACATGCTAGGAGGCGGTAAATTAGATGTAACTGAGATGGGATTGACCTTATTATGGCATGAATTCCATGACTTTTCGTAACAAGCCGTGCCACGCCCATTTTGATGGCATCAGACAGAATGGCTTGCGCAAGCCACTTTGTTGCCGAAGAAAAAAAATGATTTCCTGGCATATTCTGGGCCTGAGAATGCCCCAGATCATTCAAAGGTGATCATTGGGGCAGTTTACATCAAAGAATTGAATATTTACGCGCATTCGGTTGGTTATGGTCAAGACCCTGGTTCAACCGATGTCAAATAACGGGAACTGCAACCTAGAATAGATGTCTACAGAGCTGGTTTCACCTCTGCTGGAGTATCCAAAGCCTTTTTGTGAAGGAATCTATTCAAGTTTCAGTTTGAAGTACTGAAACACTTGTGTGGTTCAAAAGTTGGGTGAGTTGAACACTGTTTTTGTGGATACCTTTGCGTGGTGGACACTTAATCCAATATTTTCGGTGCAGGTGGATGTTCGGAAGCACGATCTATCAGCTAAGCCCCACAAGCCTGCTGGCTTGCATGTGGGGTATGAGTTGCCCTCGTCAGTTTTCATGGCGACGACGAGTATTCCCCAGATATTAAAATTATGTGACAATTAATGTTCTAGGTACCTGCGGGGGTCATATAGTAATGTATTTGCTACATAAAATCCAATGCTAGGGCCCTACATGACGTGCAGTGAGCGCAAGCCACTTGGCTGATGCCAAGCTAGCAGAATGGCTTGCCAAGCCAACATTTTGGCTTGCAAGCCGAAATGCCGGGCTTGGGCTTGTGATTACAGCCAAATCCAAGCCCAAGCCCGAAACAAGCCATTCCGCGCAGGCGCAAGCCACTTTTGCAAGCCAAAAAGTTAACTCTCAAATCCACGCCCCCGCCCGAAACAAGCCACTTGGCGCGGGCACAAGCCATTTGGCCAAGCCAAAAACGTCACTCTCATTGGCCTCGCCGGCAGTCCCGACATGGATCATTTGGTGGCATGTCGGGCATTCTAGTTCACTTGTGGGGTCGTACTTGGGCTAACTCTGCATAAATAAAGATAGCCATAACATTTAATACATGGACCTACGTTGGCTTTGTTCTTCTTCTTTGTTCCTTTCGCCATTACAAGTAGTTGTGGCGCACTGAAAATTATCTGAGAGCTGTGCTGCACGTGCAGCGCGCCACTGATGCGCCACCCACGCCTCTCTTGCTACCCAAACACTCTTCCGACCATTGCCGAATGTTCCAATGCCGTTTTGAGTGCTTCCGAGGCCAGTTTACAAAAAGTATCAAAAAGTTTTTTTCAGCTCCCCTTGGGACCCCCCCCCCCCTCCCCACGTACAAAATTTTAATGCCGAGTTCCCCTTGCTCCGCGCAGGACCTTTCAGTTGACGGCACCGATGACATCCGCAAGATCGTCGATGTAGCTTGCCAGAAATAGCTCAACGATGAAATCACAGCTGTGTCGTCGCGACTGCCGCTAATACAGGGGCGCTTGGAGCGCACTGAAAATGGGGACTTTGTCTCAACAGCGCTAAAACTCCGCCAATACCTTCGTGTACCAGTGCCGGTCCACCGCAAATCGTTAACTCATCTCTTACTCTCCTCCACACCCTCGGGACCGAAATTCTCCGCTGGAAAGAGCGCCTGAGAGTTTGCGTCCCCAAGGAATCACGATTATGTCGCTTCTGCCGAATGGGAGTGGAGAGCACGCGATGTTGGGATGTACTTCACCCAACCTCATGGCCTTGCGGTATTCCTTCCTAGACGACGTCTATCGCCTAGCGCCGGACTTGGCCTCATGCCTGGGTGTCGACTGAAGTTTTCCTGCGGATCTTACTCCAGCGACAGGACTTCAACCTTGTGCAACGCTTAGCAAAGTACACTTACGACGTATTCACTATATACGCTACATGTCCGGTCTTCAGACCCGTGGAATACTCATACAACACACTGAAATAATATATTTTTCCTTGTACTGGGTTTTGGAGGCCATGCGACCCTGGGGACCCGGCTGCATTTCGTTCCAACAGGTATTTACTTTTTTGGTACCTGATGTTGCTGGAGGTGTGAGACGGGTTACTCAGGTGATTAAGTCAAAAGATGAAAGTACATACATCAGACGCGATATATGTAGTACAGGCCGAATAGTACGAGAAACTGTCATTATGGAATCCATCATGTAGGGCTTGAAACTGTCCCGTAAAATTACGAGACTACGAGCCGTAACAACGGTTATGCACCCTATCGTTGGCTAAATTTTCGGCAGAATTACGTTCGTTTTTGAGACGGCTTTTTACGGGTTCAGTTCAACGCCTCACTAGACCGCTTTAGCATATCTGGAAGGATATAAAAGATGGCGGGCACAGATAGATTTTGATAAATTTTGAGAAGAGACAGATTTGATGAAGTGCGACACATTTTGGCAGGTGCGACAGATGTCCATTTGGCGCATCTGCCTCACATGAGCATCTGATACATCCTCTCACATGAGCGTGCGACGGATCAACCACTTGCTGGTTGATGGGGCGAGTTTCCCATCCTTCTCTTCCACATACCACTGCCATCCCGAGCCCACAGCGACGTTCTCGACGTTTTAAATGGCTTCCTCAACTACAAACAACACCCATGGGCGTTGTCCTTACCAGACCCGACTGCCAGTGCATCGATGCAGAGGGGTTTTTTTTTAAAAGCGGTATGTGTTCTTTCTACTCACCTGCCTACCTGTCAGAGACTGGCAGCCTGCTCGGTCCGGCTCCTCTTTCTCCATGCAATCGCCCGTCGCCGCACGTCCCTAATTTATCCCTGCCCAACCGAGTTGGCAACAACCCAAAATCCCCCAACGGCGAGGATCCGTGGGACTCGAGTGACGGTAAGCCACTCTCTCATTTTTTTCTGAACACAAGGACAAATTCACGGTAATGTAAACCATATCTAGACAACTCTCCAGACGTGCCGAACAATCCACACACACTAACGGCCACCGCTTCCGCCCCGTACCTCAACAAGATTTGCACCATCTACACACCAGATGGTAGTTCAGACTTTTGGCACATTTCTCTCCTAATTCAGGGCAATTCACGGCATCGGGCGCCTCTTTTGGTACTGTCAAACTAAGAGGACCTAATAGATATAGTAGACAAGAAATTGCAGTAATTAAAATGTCGATATCCAATTTTCACTGATATCTCGACCCAGCAAAGTTCCCTGTGCAACATAGCGCGAGTTATGAGTGGAACGGTGTGACCGTCAAAAATCCATCAAGTACGGCACACCAGGATGAAGTTTGACACCTTGGAATGTGTCGCACTCGTCCTCAATGGGCGGCTTTTGACATGAGAATGTGTCGCACATTAGGGTCGGTCAGAGTAGGTTGTTTCGACGTTTCTGAGGTCGTTTCTGGGGTCGTTTCCGATGTCGTTTCAGAAGTCGTTTCTGTAAATCTTTGGCATCAGAAACGTGGGGAAAAACGACCCTGGATTTATTTGGCGGGAGAAACGACTTCAGAAACGACACAGAAACTCCTCTGAAGGAGTTTTTACATCGTCTCTGAGGCGTTTCTCGTTTCTCCCACGCTTTAATATTTCGAGAAACGACTCGAGAAACGAGTCCAGAAACGACTGATTAAAACTTACTCTGACTGACCCTATTCGTTCATCCACCTCCATTAAATCCATCCGCCCGTCCTCGGTGCTACGCTAACAGGATAGGTAAATGTGACCCGCATCCGTACTCTAACTTTCCGTTACGAGTGTACATTGAGATCCCTGGACGGTTTGGCTTGGAAGCATATTCGTTCAAGGTTAAAATTGATTATCTTCATAAGATTGACTCCCCAGAGTATGAGGATCAACGAGATGGCGGGCGCGGATTACCTCATTTATCAAGAGATAACTTATTACACCATTGGCTATCTTTAGCGTAGCCTATAAGATAATTAGGACTGGAATAAAATACTTGAAAGGAACGGACGTACACCTCCGTTATCAGAAACAACTGAGGTCTGATGTCGTAAACTAAATAAATAATAGAGGAATGACGGGATAAATGAAAGCATAAATGAATGTGAGATAAAGAATATAGTAACACCGCTAATACATCCCGTCGCGACCGGTTACGGGCGTACTCCTTACGCCCGTGGGCGTAAGGCAAACAGTTCTATGCCCCACTACCATGGGTCTATCGCAGGTCTATCGTAGGAGACAGTTGTAATTTTCGGTCACACTGCTCTGCCATTTCCACGACGTTGCGTGCTCCTACTTATACCTCGCCTTTCACCCACCTGGTATCTCATGAAAAATGTGCCTTGGCCGACGGTCGAAACGCCGGAGAGAGGCAATCTGTCGCTCTGAATCTCCTTTGCCGACAAGTGCTTTCAGCGCCAGTTCTTCGTCGCCGAGAGCCTTCACCTCCAATGCTTTGTCGCCGTCACCGACCACAAACCGTACCAGCGGAGTCATCGCTCTCGACTTCGGAGCGGCAACGAGAGCCTTCGCCTCCGATGCTTCGTCACCGTCGCCGACCACAGATCGTACAAGCGGAGGCACAGACGCCATCGCTCTCGGCCTCCAAGCGGTAACGAGAGCCTTCACTTCCGGTGTTTCATCGCCGTCGCCGACCACAGATCGTACAAGCGGAGGCACAGAGGCCATCGCTCTCGGCCTCCAAGCGGCAACGAGAGCCTTCATGTCCGGTGCTTCGTCGCCGTCGCCGACCATAGATCGTGACACCATCGCTGTCGGCCTGGGAGCGAGCCTCGGAGCGGCAACGAGAGCCTTCACCGGTGCTCCGTCGCCGTCGCCGACCGGAGATCGTGACACCATCGCTGTCGGCCTCGGAGCGAGCCTCGGAGCGGCAATGCATCTTATCTACGACTACTACTGGCAAGCAACGGAGCCGGAGGCCGCGCAGTCTTCAAATAATGCTCATGAAGAGCGCAACTCCGGCTCCCAGGGCACGGTGCCGGTCCGTCGCTCTCCTTCGCCGGCAAGCGCTTTCAACACTATTTCTTCGTCGCCGAGAGCCATCACCTCCAGTGCTTCGTCGCTGTCGCCGACCACAAATCGTACAAGCGGAGCCATCGCTGCGCAGTCTTCCAATAATGCTCATGAAGAGGGCAACTCCGGCTCCCAGGGTACGGTAGCGATCCGTCGCTCTCCTTCGCCGCCAGCTGATTTCGACGCCAGTTCTTCGTCGCCGAGATCCTCCACCTCAAGTGCTTCGTACTACACCATCATGAGCACTGGAACCAATTCCCAGGTCTCTATTCAACCACGGTCTGGCGACGTCCCGGAGGCGATCCGTCGCTCTCCCTCGCCGCCAAGCACTTTCAACGCTAGTTCTTCGTCGCCGAGAGCCATCACCTCCAGTACTTCGTCACCGTCACCGACCACAAATCGTACCAGCGGAGTCATCCCTGCGCAGTCTTCCAATAATGCTCATGAAGGGCGCAACTCCGGCTTCCAAATTCGTCGCTCCACTTCGCAGGCAAGCACTTTCAACGCCAGGTCTTCGTCGCCGGGACCCTCCACCTCCAGTGCTACGTCGCCGTCGCCGACCACGGATGGTCCAAGCGGAACCATCGCGGGCGCCATCGCTCTCAGCCTTGGAATGGCAATGTATCTCTACTACAACTCTCGACGTACACGTGGCCCTCGGGACGTGGTGTGAAAAGCAATCATTTGAAGACTAAGGTACTGCATAATAGATTGATTTCCTTGAGCCAAAGGGTATAGATCGTGTAGAATCTGAACCACGACTTGTTGTAAACTCTCTCGTGCTTACGACGCATTGGCATGTATAAATTCTCTGACTCCAAAGAAAAAAAATATGTTGAACATACTCATATCTTCGGGAGACACTCTCAACGGCTACATCGTCCAGGCAGTCCTGTACTCTGGACCACGGCAAGGCTACAAAGACGTAACGGACATTATCCTGAATAGCTTGCTGTCATTCTCGCTACCGGTAACCACAGTTAGTTTCTGACCTGTGGGAAATCAGGTCACGCGGGAGTTTGAGCCAACCAAGATATATTCGAAGCCAAATGAGAAGGCGTCGGGGGGGTGCAGGAAAGCTAAGGAATACGTTGATACATGCGGAATATAAGTAAAGAGGCGGGGGACAGATAGGGGGGTAGTGAGGGAGTATCAAAGAGATATGAATGCAATTCGGGGGAAAGCGGCGCGCAACCGATCACTTTCTCAACACTCCCACTGAGCGTTGTGCGCCGCTGTACAGTAATTAGCGATGCGGATGAATCAGAGTCCAAAAAATAAAGAAATAGTCCAAAGCTCCCACTGGAGCGGAACACACATTAAAATGCGTAGGTCTGAGCAATATTGGCGGTGGTGTCCGGAGCGTCAGGCTCGGTGCATTCGCTCTGGAAGTGTCCCAACTTCCGGCACTTGTAACAAGTGATGCGTGATTTGTCTCGCATCGTGCGAGCAGCGAAGGCGGTCGGGGGGGTGTCGACGGCACCAGGCAGGGAGAGAGAATCTGCCTGGTGGGCTTCTTCATTCAACAATCGACCAATAACAAAGTCGAGGTCATCCTTCTGTGCGTGCGAGTCGAGAGAAATGATGAGAGTGTCATAAGATGAGGGAAGGGACATGAGAAGCGTGGCGATAATCTGCGCGTCCGAGGGTTTGTCGTTGTAGAGGCGTCCGAGCTTCTCCGCAAGGCTGCGGACAGCCGCGATGTGAGCGCGCATGGTCCCCGGATCGCCAGACTTGCGCAACGCGTAGAATCTCTTCCATACGACCACAACCCCGCCCATAATGCCCTCGTGCGGCTCCTTCAACCTCTGCCACATGCCCGCAAGGTCCTCCTCGAACTCGCGAGCATGTGCAAACTGGGAGGGATCCAGCCTCCCATAGATCATCGCCGTCGCGACATCACGCTTCGAAACCCAGGCCTTCACGGCCTTACTCCCACTGCTGCCCAACGGCCGTGGTTCGTCGCCCAAGACGATAGGCAACACACCTTTCCTGCGCAATTCGGCTCTCGCCTTAAACTCCCACTCATCATACGGCACACGGTCGGACAGCTTCGTCCCACCCTTCGAATCTCCTGTCAGTCTCGAGTCGTCTATCGGTTACGGTTCGGGCGGCGGCAAGCAACACAGGCGCCTCGGTCGGTTATGGTTCAGTCGGCGGCAAGCAACACAGGCGCCTCGTGGGGTTACGGATACGGTTTGGTCGGCGGCAAGCAGCACAGGCGCCTCGGAGATGGCAGGCAAATAACAGGCCAGATATTTATCAAGGGGAGAGCGAGGTTTAGAGAGAAGCAGAGGATGCGGCGCGGAGGCCCATAACCTGTGGGAAATCAGGTCACACGGGAGTTTGAGCCAACCAAGATATATTCGAAGCCAAATGAGAAGGCGTCGGGGGGTGCAGGAAAGCTAAGGAATACGTTGATACGTGCGGAATATAAGTAAAGAGGCGGGGGACAGATAAGGGGGTAGTGAGGGAGTATCAAAGAGATATGAATGCAATTCGGGGAAAGCGGCGCGCAACCGATCACTTTCTCAACATGACCCCTTCAGCATAAATGCAAGGAGTTGAACCGCCCGACAGTCGGAGAACGGCATCGCTTATCTCTTCAATTCCTGTTATGAATATTAGCTAGTCTAGTGATATGCAGTGTTATCCTATATGAACTCATCGTTCGATGCTTAAAAGCAGTGTCTCATGAAGCAGCGCGATCTTTCTAAGTTTAGTAATGTCTTCATACACGTACTTAGCAACAATGTACACTGCTTTCCTTTTGTCTATAAAAGACTGTACTTACTCTGTAACCACATCTTACTTCTTGCAATCGAACCACCTCGCTCTCCCATATTCCTTTCTGATCCCGAGAAGTCTTGTCACTCTCGCATCTACAGTCGACTATCTCGAAATGCATGATATGACAATGCATATGGCCCAAAGAAATCTCACCATGCATGAGAATCTGGCGGGAACAAACCCAATTCTCACTGTAGACCCCGCCGCATAATGCATATACCTAGAAATGCATAACATTTTGGCGACTTTGGCGGGGGAACGAACCAAATGAATTGCGAGATAGTTGAAATTTGGCTGTGTGTTTTGCTGCGTCCAGGTAAAGGGTTGACCTTATTTGTATTGACAGCATCCTAGCTTGTGGTAAAGGCCTGGCCTTATCGCACACTAGCCAGTAAGTGGGTATTGAATAAGTAATTAGAATGAAGTTCTTGAATTCATTTCTTTCGTAACTGTACTCTACTTGCGTAACTTACTCACGCAAGCCTAATCTTTAACACTGGTGGACACATTGGGAACTTCTCGCATTTAATCACGGTGCATGGTACCCTTTCTAAGTACATCTCTCATTTACCATGTCATCTACAATGCTCGAACAGCCAGAGGAGCATGACTCTCCTACTTACTTCACGCAATTCCTCAGCTATCACTGCTTCTCCCCAACCGTCTAGTTCCGGTCATCTTACAGCATAGCACGCGCGACGATGTGCCACTGATAATGATTTGAGGGATGATTGGAATGATATCGATTCGCGCATAGCATTCAAGTCGAAGTTGAGGTGTGCTGCCTCTGGCTTCGGGGGGTGTACTCTATGTAGAGATCAAGTAGAGATGGTGTTCCCGTGATGAAGTGTATACGTAGAATGATGACGCGTACACGTACACGTGCTAGGGGGGAAGGAAAGGCGCCTAAGGTGGAAGGCACTAGGGTCGGAGTGTGGGCCGACGTGCGAGCGAGGCCGAGGGGTTGGTAGGGGCGCAAAGAAAGCAGGGAGGGAGGCCCTGTGATGCTGCACCAAAGGATGGTTCGGAAAATTCCCAAAATTCGGCCTCAAAAAGCTTAAGATTTTGGCGGATTTGGGTGTAGAAAAGCTTAAAAGTTACAAGGCTTGTCACGTGAGTGACCAAATTTCGGTAATTTCAGTTCAAAAATTCATTTTTCGCCTCCCCACCGCCGAACACACAACATACTCGCTATTTCTTCTCCTTCGGCTTCCCTAGCTTAATTGTAAGCTTGAGCTCCGTAGATAGTGGTCCCTTTTTCCTCAATGCCGACCAACACAAAGCTGCGACTTTAGTGTAATAGTGTTTGGTGTTGAGCTTCGCCAATCTCACTCCAGAAAATGTGATGTCTTGGTGCTCCTGAAGATGCTCCTGATACCATTAGTATATGAACAAAAATAAAATTGTACCTCATATCCAACAAATATGTAGCACTGGAACTGCAACCTATATGGGAAGTACAAGAAACAGTTCCAGGCCATCTGATATTCCTCATTTCAGCTGCAATTTAAGAGTGACTAATATTGTGACTGATACTCGACATATCAGCATTGATTTACGTGCATCCGAAGATGCCGTAAAGCCGTATCAGTGGCAGTATCAGCCGCGGACCTGATACGAGAAGAATCAGGTGATAGTATCAGTCGCGCTGATCCGGCTTTACGGCATCTCCGGATGCACGTAAATCAACGCTGATACGTCGAGTATCAGTCGCAATATTAGTCACTCCTAAATTGCGACTGAATTGGGGAATATTGGATGGCCTGGAATTGTTTCTTGTACTTCCCATACAGGTTGCAGTTCCAGTGCTACATATTTGTTGGATATCAGGTACAATTTCAAGCGTTCTTATTTTTGTTCATATACTAATGGTATCAGGAGCATCTTCAGGAGTACCAAGACACCACATTTTCCGGAGTGTCTGTACTGCCGAAACTTGGCGAAATGATTGCAAAAAACAAAAATGAAGACCTTAAGAATCGAACCGAGGGGACCCAATGCAGCGGCAATATGAGACGGTATACCATGCCGCTGGACCAGACCGCCGTGAAAAAGCTTAACTATGCACAAGGCTCACCAGAATTTGGCCTCAAAAAGCTTAACTTTGGACAAGGAAATTTCAAATTTTCGCCCTGAAAAAGCTTAACTTTCGAGCCATCCTTTGGTGGAGCTTCACGGGGCCTAGCGAGGGCGAGAAGAGAAGCCATGCGGGAGCAGTAATGTGCAGTTGTCGGGATGGCGTGGGTGATCTTCGCTTTCCCGTACGCTGACAATCCACAACTTTGCACCGACCTCGCTGGACAGTTGGGCCACAGCCTCTTGCACCACCGACTTGGTCCAAAACTCGGACGGTGTTTGTCAAGTGTTTGTGGTGTCGTAAGCAAACAACCAATCTCTCCCACGCTTCCTAACTCCGACCACCTCACGCTACACGACCTCAAAATGATTTACCGCTTACCACACGACGGCCGCTTACCACACGACGGGCAGAACCCCCGCAGAAGAAAAGGACCTCGAGAGACGCATCAACGCTGCGAGAACGGCACTGGGATACCCGCCGACTAATATAAGGGACATGGCCTCCTCGTCCGCTTTGTCTTCCCCAGGCACCAACGCAGGCAGCACAAGCACACGCGAGACGCACCCCATACACCACGCGCTCGCCCTCCCCCTGCCCTCCCCGCACCCCTCGCTCGGCCTCTCCACCGCCGCCTCCGCGTCCAACTCCGATGTGCCGGCGATGGCGCCCGCGGCGAAGTTGGCATTAAACGGAAGAGCTGCGATACTTCAGACAAAATATAAAACACCAATACGCCAAGCACCGACGTTTCTTGGTTTTGCTGGCCATCGAGGTGCGTGAAAAAGATCGGGACGGAACGGAGCACGCCTGGCAAGAATACCAGGATGCTGCTGCGGCTCTCTACGCCAAAGTCCCAAACAACCGTGCGTCCCATCTCACCCTCCCCCGGCGGCTCTCGCCCACTTCCTGACACAGACACGGTATTGCGTCAAATGGAAGTCGTCCGAGGGAAAACTCCTCAAATCAGACAACACAACGGTGCGTCCTCCTGGGCCCTTCCGCGCTTTTCCTGCTCTAAATCCGATATTGTATAGTGTATAAAATTCAAGACCTACTCAACTAGCTTCCTCAATCAGTTCGAGGCGCTCAATCTGTCGCTCATGGAGAAGATGCAGAACCGCCGCAAAGTAGAGCTGCCGCCAGCGGCCCCGGAGTCGGCGGCCGCACCATCGTCAGCGCCCACCGCCGCGGCTGAGGCTGGAGCTGCAGCCGGCTCGAGCGCGGCGCCGTCTGCGGCTGGCGCACCCGCCGCAGGCGGGGTGAAGAAGAAAAGCCCAAGAAGAAGTGATCCTGCGCGCCAATAGACGGGATGGGGCGCTTTTTAGATGGATCCGGTTGGAAGGCTCGGGTCTACAGTCGTGTGTACAGACTAACGCAGCGTTATCTGGCTAAAATGTGCAGGAATGCGCCGATAATATCATCGCCTGGGTTGATAGCTCTTCCCGATTCTCCGATCGCCGTTAGCATGGATCCCCCTGAACGCCGACCATATTCATGTCTGAGCGGGGGAGAGTGGGGGTCGGCGTCTCCACGCACGCGCGACGTGGCCATTGATGCGCGGGTGTCTATCACCGCGCCTGCCCTGTCAACTCTGTGTAACGGCATGCGGGACCTGAGGGGCTGTAGCCCTGCCGCGGACTGAATGGTTAGGGATTATTCCTGCGCTCCTTGGTTCATTTTTGGGTTCTCACTTGGTCGACGACGGAGATCATCTACCCATGTATCCTCTTCATCTTTCCCGTTGACGACCAGGAACCCCCAAGAACCAACCTTGTCAATGTATATAAGTGTCGCAACAGCAACCGCCGGACGGTGAAATACCCTCTCGGGAACCATATTCCGAAAAGCGTATCCGAATGATGTCAAGGCCTAGTTTTGTTCCAACTTGTGTTTTCCCAGAGGTCGGTTCGAGCTCTGAATTTGCCTCCTCCGCACGGCGCACAGCTGTGGGTCTTCCCTTGCAGGCTGCAATCCATGGCGAGCGGGTTTGTTTGGTTTTTCGGGGCGCGTGCTGTTAGCAGTGCTATCGATGTCCGCCTCCGACCAAGGTTCTTGTGGCGTTGTTCGAAGACGAATCCAACTTCTCGTGCGTCGATGATCTCAGAATCAAGCATGCAACTCTGATGTATCTGCTGTTTATTCATGTCCATGCGCGCAAGACTGTGCGAGTCGTTATCAAGCAAGTGGAATTAGATTACCTGGGGTACGCCACGGCTCCTATACATACGCTAACCCTTGCTTGTGATGCGCATGACTGACCATGTCCAACAACTTCTCCGGCAATGTAACACTCAGCCTAATAGCGGCATGGATCTTTCGATAGCAGCCGCTAGGCTTGGAATCCAAATCCCACACTGGAATAACCCGCTACAGCTTGCCCATTCTAGTACCCAAACCTAGGAGGTTCAATTCATCCAGAACTTCGAACTTCGTATCGATATCTCTGATGTTACATTCAACGCTCGTCGCATTCACATGGCTCTCCTCGCCATTTGGGCGAAAGGGCTAGAACACCGAATCACTTTCTGTCTCGACAACCAGAAGACGGTGAACCTCCTCATCACCGCAATTGCGAACACATTCGGAACGGTGCGCACCGTACTCCGATGACTGAAGATTACTTTCTCACTGTAATCCAGATTTATGCGGCTGCCTTGGTCTTTGTGACCCAGCGGCTTTGGACACGACGGAGCCTGCCCACAGAGAAAACACTCACTGTAACCCACGACAGTGCCGCTGCATGGACCGGAATCGGATCCGCCTTGTCGCAGCTCTGGTCTCAGAGGACCACCTCTGGATCGGTAATTGGTGTTCTCTCCGTGTTCTTGTGTCTGGCGAACATTTTGGTCCTCCACATCACCACACCCGCACTGTTTTCGTTCGAAACATTCAACTACACTTGGCCTGTCCCCGTTGCAATACGAAGCCTACCAACCCTCAAGTCTTTCTCCCAGGTGACCTAGTCCAATCCTGACAACGCATCTACCGCAATGTACGTCGAAAGAGGGGCGAAGTGATCAAGATATTAACTGCGATCCACAGACAGAATCTGTCGCAGTGAGACTATGTGACAGGGTCACTCTAGTTTCTTCCATCTATCCTGGGGAGTCACACGAGCCTGGGATTGAAAGATGGTACATTGTACGATGTAGTCGGCATCAATTCCGGAGTGGGCAATGTTACCGTCGCTGCCACAGACTTTGACATCACATGTGGCTATCTGACCGTCGTAAATATCACTCTAACAGCGGACGAGTCTTGGTCGGTGAATGTGGACGGAGAGTCATGGATTCAAACAACTGTCTTCCGGAAGTCAAACTCAGGGGCGGTTGGATGTATGTGCACACTATATTTCCCCGCTGATCACCTCGAAACCAGTCAGACATCATAGCGGTATTAGTGTCGTTATGCACAGTGTTTCCACAAAGCTCACATAAATTCCAGACCGCAGGTGGTCTTGCGGCCTCTGTGGCTCTCCTTCTCCTCTCTCTAAGATATTTCCTCTTTTTCACAAGCCACAAACATGAACCCGGCAATCTTATCGACGGAACGGGCATTCTGCAGGTGATATGGCTCTACCGCAACCACCCGGAGGTCGAAACACAGCTGGATCAGGTAGACAACCCGACAGAGGAGAATCTTTGGGAAGCAGGGATGGTGCGGACGAGGTTGGGTGGAGCAGGTTAACAAGGTCGAAAAAGGTGTGAGTTATTATGGGAGGCAGGGAGCCGTCTGGTTGAGGCACCAACCAATTGGAACCAATGTGAATATTGTACCTGAACCAGCCACCCCGGAACTAAACGAAGGGAGTGCGACTTAGGCATAGTATAACACGTTGATGGTGTGCCCTCGTGTGTATTGGCAAAGGTTGGGTAACATAGTGTTGTTGAACAAAATTCCCGCCTTCATAATACACACCTGCCAGGTTTGAAAAACAGTACGAGTAGGTGATTCAACCACCTTCCTTATCAAAGCGGATGTAATTTCAATTCATATTATCTTCTGTGAACTTTATTGACAGAATATTCCGGTAATTGCAGTATCCAGGATACCTCGAGTCAAGAAGTGACCCCGCATGGTTTTGTTTCGATTCTAGATCGAGCATTCCCCGCCGTTTCTTTTTTTCGGTGCGTTGAGGAGTTCATACTCGGATCTACACCACATTCTTTCCGTTCACGTTACGAGTCTGCATAATTAACAGGATATTGGGGAGGTCTTAAAAAAAAGAACCGACCGATGAGTACTGAGTCCACACTTGTTGTCAGCCTGTCCCCAAGACATTTTTCGTGGAGCGGATTACGCGTCCGCGCCGACCAACACGGCTGTCCGCAACTGTCCGCGTGGCTCAAGCTCCCAATAGCCTGACAGTACTGAAAACCTTTTCGGGTGCTCGTTCACTACATTCAAGGGTGGCCTAAACACAGTTTGGGTAGTTGAGTTTAGATATGCGTAGACATGTTTAGTCGGCCACACAGATCCCGTTTAGACGACTACACACAGTGTCCAGGTAGTTGGGTGTAGCCGAAGCGTAGACAACTACGCAGAGTCTGTATATGTCAGTGTAGTGAGGGTAGGTACATCCGCAGAGCTGCACAGACCAGAGTTTCTCTTTTCAGCTCAACATCCGCAGTGGTTGTTGTTACAGTATCTTAATCCTGTGGAGATGACTACACAGACCTACCACGACCTACACTGACCTACGCTGACATGCACTGACATACACTGACCTGCCCAGAGCTATACAGAGCTACACAGAGCCTGTCCAGCCACCTACACAGAGCGATCTGTAGAGGTCTGCGTAGGTACCTGAACCAAGCCTCTGTGCAGGGAGGGTCTGAACACAGTGGTTGAAGACCGGAGCGGATCACGGCAGGAAGTTCGTTGCGAAGCGAACATTGGTTCAATTGTTGGGATCAGTCAAGCTAACTAGATACTTACGGCTAGTTCACTTGGTTCACTCTAGTTCAGCGAGCTCGCCCGGGGTTACTCGGAGCCCTAATGCCTTCGCGGGAAGGCATCCGTTCGGACCTTGCCGTGCCCAATGTTACGCAACAAGTTCAAGTTCAACCAGGCACCAGTGTTGGGCCTTAGGACCGACGACTAACACAAGTGAACCCACCTCGGTGCTCTTCACAACAATCCTCGTAGGGATATTAAAGCTGGGCAAACCTGGCGACGATCCTGACAGCTACCGCTAAGTCGGCCTGGAGTCCTGCCTGCTGAAATGCCTAACCCTGCTTATCGACAGCGCATTCGCGCGTGGGCGGAATCACGGAACATACTCCCCGACTCCCAGATCTAGACTGGGTTTCGTGAGAAATATCGTACGCACAATAACAGCTTCATATTGAGGTGCGTGACTATGGACTCCGTATAATATCGGATGTACAGTGACAATTTTATTCTTGGATGTGCGATTGACTGTGCTAGAGCCGAGGGGAAGCCGCTTTATGTCCGAGTTGCCTTTTTGGACCGAACCAATGCCTTTCGTTCCACCGACCTCCCCACACCGTGAATGAAACCGTACACAGCGGGCATCTCTGGGCCACTATTTGACTGGCTGTGTATGCTTTAATAATACTAGGTTCCGCACAGGTCCACCCGCGGGTACCAGAAGGGCAACCCAGACCCGGACCCGCCAATAAGTACCGTACCTGACAGACCCGCGGGCTTCAAACCCGTGCGGGTCGCCCACGGGTATGCACTGACCCACGGTACCCTGCGGGTTGGATGTGGGCCATCACCAATCAGGGAAATAATGTACAACGTGTGATTCGTGCCTTGTGCTGTGCGGATTACATCACAACTTTAGCACGGACGAAGTACGGCCCAGGTGTCTCGGGCTTCGGAGCGACACGGCATAGCTATTGCTGGTGTCAAATCATCGAGAAAATGTCGGCCGAGCCTCGGATAATGTTTGCCGAATTCCCGCGGGTCTGCGGTATTGTGGTTGGGTTGAAAATCTCAACCCGGACCCGGACCCGTCCGACCCTCGGGTCCAAACCCGCGTGTGGACCCGATACCCGTGCGGAACCCTATGCTTTATGCGCACCTGTCCTACGTCGTTAGGCAGGGCTCAGAATTGACGGGCATTCAAATCACTTCAAGTTATCGGCGTCATCACTGGAGACACCACATCCCCCATCTTATGGAACATCTATTTTGCTGATCCGGCCGACGTGTTCGAACCCAACCCCAACGACACCGTTTCACACTTGGAACAAGTAGATGACGTCGTACTGTTCTCCACAACCGCCACCGGCTTACAGCGCAAGATTGACCGCTTCTTTGGATGGTGTAAAGCGAAATTCATGGTCATCAGTGCGACGGAAACGGAGTAGATGTTATTTGGGGATCTTCCGCCCCCCATCCCCATCATGACAGTCGGTGAAACGGTCATCAAGCTCGTCAAGAGCTACAAGTTCGTTGGTGTCCTCTTTACTTCCATTGATAGCGATATTTTTGTGGCCCATTATAGCAAGAAAGCGTCAAAGGCTCGAGCGGTGGACAATACGACGTTTGCGGCCAAGTCTATGATAGGATGCCTTCCACCCCCCGAGGGGATTCGGCTGCACAGGGCGCGTATTGACCCGCACCTGACTTTTGGCTGTGAAGTCTGCTTGGACGTCTTCCCAAGTCACTTGGCCAAACTGACAGATGTGCAGCACAAATTTATCAACCGTCTCCTTGGCGTGAACAGTCGGTCCATTCTCGCCATCTTATTCACGGAAATGGGTATCCGGTTCCATTGCCGTAGCGCCGCGTAGCGCTAGCGCTTAGATATTTGATCTATCTCACATTGGCTGCCCACCACCTGGCGAATGCAGCTTACACTAACTGTGCAAAAGAAATGTCACATGTGTTCTGAGCCATTTCTGACCGAAATCATCCCAAACAAAATGTAGACATGTATTTGGGGCAATTCTAAGATGGTGTGCACCATTTAAACCATACCTTTCCACCTTGATTACCTCTCAAAATATTATTTCGACCTGTTCTGAAAAGTCGAGTCTGTGGAATCACCATGTATGAAAAAATGGTGTATATAGTCGGAAAGTACTTGTAAAATAGACCTCCCACGTATTTTGTTTGACATGAATCCATGGGGTTTTGAGCTCACAGCAAGGCGTACAAGTTGATCATTTTTGGCATTTTGTCGGCAGTTTCCGTCAAAAATGCCCCAAATGGTAAACTTGCAACGGGCATTGTGAAGAGGAAGGTCGAAAACGCACTGACCCAGGAATTGGCTAAACGGCAGAAAAGGATAAAAAGGCTGGAACGCGAGCGCAGTAGCGCGAACAATGGCAGCATCGTGTCGATTTCGGGTCTCGAGGAAGAGCTGGAGCAGAAATCAGCGCGCATAACACAGCTGGAACGGGATCTGGACTCTGCGCACACTCACATTCTTTCGCGGGATTCTGCCATTGCTTCTCTGAAAGTCGACCTCCGGATAAACAGGTGTCGATAACAGCTACCCGAACAGAGTTAGCCGACGGGCTTGCAAAATGGGCTTGCTCCGCTTAGCGGAGTTTGAATTTGGCTGTGCAGGCTTGGACGGCTTGGCTTGGGGTTTGGCTTGACTTAAAGATCAGGGTTGAAGAACAGGACATGCCGTACACTCTGTGTAGTTGTCCGATTGATCTAGTTTTTGGTTATGTTGTATTTGGGAGTACTACGAAGGGCAGGACATACCGGGATTTTCAATGTGACCTTTACTTCAAATATATGCTTGCTATCATTTGGAACCATTGTCATAATGTACACTGTATCAAATATACAAGTTGTATTGAAAATCCCGGTATTTGGTGCCCTCCGGAATACATGTGAGTTCTTCGTATCAAAAATTTAGCCCAATCGAACAAATACAGCTCATACTACAGCCATCCTGCTCAAAACTTGGATATTTTCCCAATCAGGCAATTTGATTCGCCATCAAAGAATCTGAGGAGGCCATGCCCTCCGGAATAGAAATGCGAATTCAACGGTCATAATTTCAAGGGAAACGGCTGGGAATTGAACTTATAGTGGCCATCCTGGTGGAAACATCAAAATTTGATAAAAAATGAGCCGTGCCCTAAGTTCCGCAAACTGCTGTAACATATGGGTCAACAAAACTGTCAACATGAGGACTTGCAATGTGTGAAGTGCAATCTCACCTGCAGCTCAGACAAATTTCTTGGTACCTCTGGCAATTTCTATTCCAATTATAATACCCATGAACCAACAATTTCTATTTCTTCCCGTGACGGTGCTTACTGCGGGTTTCACGTGTGCTGTTGCGTTAAATTGCATTCTTCCCCTCTTTCTTCCGAATTCCCTTTATGCATTTCGGCGGTGTTTCTTGATCACTTTTGGCGTCTCTCTTGCTTTAAATTTGCATACATCTCAGGCTCATCCACCGCCAAATCCCCGCAACGTCCCCTAAATCTGGACTGGAATCGGCTTAGTTGGAAAAATAGGAAGGCCGGTTGTGCAGAAAGACGGGGGGTCACGGGAACACGATGCGGTCGCGCTGAAAGGCAACATTGCATTGAGTGCGTCGTCTCAAGTATCTAAAATCTGGATTACATAAAACTGGCGGTGGTTCCAAATTGGATTTGGCATCAAGTGATTGCTAGGAGCCATTCTTTCTCAAGCTGACCAAGCCCAAGCCCGACCGTTTATTCCAAAATCAAGTCCAAGCCTGACCATCTCGTCCTAAAATCAAGCCCAAGCCCGCAAGCCCAAGCCCATCCACCCTTTGTTTTTTGTGGTTTTGGAAAAAAAATCTGCAGGGTGTAACTGTCATTGAACTTGATTTGGTTCGCAATCGCTCTCGAGAAGGGTGGCGATCCCGTTTGCGCAAGCTGTATCAAGGCCAAGCCTGTTTGCTTCCTTTCAATATGGGGTGGAGTAAGTACATGTATTATTCTTTCTGTCACTACTCTTAATGTAAAGAACTGTGCGGCATCATTCCTACAGTTCAAAAGTCCAGTTCAACAGTTTTATTACATAGAGAATAGGCCCGGTAGCTCAGACGGTCATGTATGCCATGCCGCAATGCACAAGCCGATTACTTTGCATGCCGAAAAATGTTACTTTCTTGAGAAACTAATACCAAAAGGCAAAACTAAGGTCAGAGACCTTGATCTAATTAAATAACACCTGAATTTCTCTTCAAAAGGTCTAAATTATTGACAAGCCCATCGTAAGCCCGTTTATCTGATGCCATCAGATGCCATCAGACATACGGGCTTGCGATGGGCTTGTCGGTCAATATCAATGAGGTTTTTAAACCTCTGCACTAAAATTGTCTATCAGGTATCTTTCAGTTGTCTAGAGGATCAATTTCAGATGGTGGCATTGTCTTCCTGAACCTTGTTTGCGGTATGAACATGGTTGCGGCCAGGATCAAGCCCAAGCCCGTTTGTCTGATGCCATCAGAAAAACGGGCTTGTGTTCAACTGGCATCGTACTGTCGGGCTTGCGTGTCGGGAATGTCAAGATATCATTACTCAGGGATAGAAAGGGGTCTAGATCACCTATGGAATGACCATGGAGTATCCACAGTGTTTAAAGATGCCCATCAGTCGCTGAAAAGTGCTGAATATCTCAGCATTCAGTCCTCTTTTTGGCCTTCAAGACGAGATTGAAGACGGTGGACGAAAATTTGCGAGAAATAAATTAAAGATTCGGATTATAGTGTGAAAGGAAAGGTCAGATTTTCATTTTTCTTCACACTGCTTTCTAATTGTCGTGCAGGTACTGGAATATGTCCCATGGTCAACGAAGTTAGCATTCAAATTCAGGTCCTGTTACAAATTTAAAGCACTTACCTTGATTTATTCGAAGATTTGAACTAAAATAGGGTTCGGTGTGAGCAGAATTAACGTGTTTTTCAGTTCCTTAAATTATTGCCTGTTAGGTGCACTGAAATCGGCGTGAGATGGCCATAAACAATAGTGTTGGCAGAGCCAGTGTCCACACATGATGTAACATGACTGGAAGAATACATTAAGCACAACAAACCCGTAATTTTACTCTGAATTGACAATGTTGGCTGGGGTCGTCCTAGGCGGCGGCGACAACACGTCACAACAGCAACCAAAACCGTGGAAAAAACCCCAAGCCCAGGAAGTAGACACTAAATAGACACAGCGGGGTCACTTACATCAGTTGGATAGTGCCTTGGTTGCGAGTAATACGTGCAAGCCCGTTTCTCGGCTAAGCGAGCAAACGGGCTTGGCAAGCTGACAAAACGGCTTGCAAGCCGATCTGCCAGGCTTGGGCTTTGATCTACACCCAAATCCAAACCCAAGCCCGAACAAGCTCGTTGGCGCAGGCGCAAGCCCGTTTGCAAGCCGAAAAGTGAACTCTCGCTACCCGAAAGCGGCTGTATGCATCTCAGAAACAGGTCCAGCGAGCCCAGTCATCACTTAAAGAGCTCCGGGCTGACGACAAACACCGCGGTCAATATAGTTCCAGAGGCATTCAGAATCAAGATTCGAAGACAATTCATGTCGCGTCACACAGTGTCGCGTGCAGTTGACGAAGGAGGAAAATATGGGGAAATTCACCTGGCACGAGAAATTCTGAATGCTCCTGGTATGCAGACTCCCACCTAGTTTTGCATCCATTTACCGTTTAGTAGGTTTCATCAAAAGCTCGGACGGTACCACCTCCCGGGGAATAACCATTGAATCACGGCATGTTACTCTTCGTGTTCCATCCTACGAACCAGATGCCAACAATTCCGACGAGTCAACATGGACAATCCGTACTTGTTTCTTTGAAGCCGAGGAGAGTTCACTTTTCGGCTTCCCAAACAGGCTTGCACCCGCGCCAACGGGCTTGTTCGGGCTTGGGCTTGGATTTGGGTGTAGATCAAAGCCCAAGCCTGGCAGATCGGCTTGCGAGCCCGTTTAACGGCTTGGCAAGCCTGTTTGATGGCTTGGCAAGCCCGTTTGCTCGCTTAGCCGAGAAACGGGCTTGCATATTTCTCATTTTTGTCAATCTGAGTGAACACACTGTGTGCAGTAAGTGCATACCTCGAGGGCTTGCGATTTTTTAATGATATTTTGCTCCCTGATGTGATGATACGCTGTCGCAGCGGAGGACGACGACACAGGACAACATTGTCAATTCAATTCAGAAACACGTGCTTTGTAAGGGCAACCTTAAGCTCGGCGCAGGGCACGGGAACTAGCGGGGGAATCCGAAGAATCAATATAGGTACTAAAATACAAGAGTGGAAATACTACGCACCTAGCGGGGGAATCCAAAGAGAAGAAAGGATGAGGATTCCCACGCTAGGCGTAACCTTATATACTAATTGATAACTACCCAGTAGCACGTGTCTGGAGGTATCTACAATGATCGCGGGCCTGATCGCACAGCACGTGCCAGCGAGAGCGGGCGGATGTCCCGGGTGGTTTGGCGGTCGGATAGAAGGGCGCAGAAGTATCCGGAGCGCTGGGTGGAAAAACCGTCCGAAGTGTCTGGAGCCGGTCCGGATGGAGAAGCGTCCGAAGCGGCCGAAGCATCCGGATCGGGTCCGGATGGAAAACCGTCCAAAGCAGGGGTTCCCCTGACATCAGCCCCCCTTGGAATACGGTGTCCCGACGTATAAAGCGGATGACCCTATCGCGCCTGCGGAAGGACAGCGAGTCAAAAGCAGCCGAGGCTATCCGGTGGGGAGCGTTGGGGTAGCGGCGGTAGTAGGCATCGATGGCGTCCTTGGCGAAGACGTCAGAGTGCTTTACCCACTTATCGTGCTCCCGACCGTAACCTTTCCAGCACACCATGTACCAGAGGCTGCCGTACCGGACCCGTGCTTCGAGGATCTCGTCGACCTCCCACCTCTTGTCTCCATCCGTCTGGAGGATAGGCGGGGGTTCGTCGTTCCGGGGGCGTCTGGGGAACGGGTCCGGCTTTGCAAGCTCGAGTTTCACCACCGGGAAGACCGGGTGGAGCTGGGAGTAGCGTGGAGGGAGCTCAAGCTTGTACGCGCCCTTTCCCACAACCTGTACGACCTTGAAGGGTCCGAGCCGCTTGTCCGAGAACTTGGGAGACGGGCGCGTCGTTTTGATGTCAGACGCATCCACCCAAACTCAGTCGCCTACCTTGATCTCCGGTGCGGGTACGCGCCGGCGATCGTAGTACAGCTTGAACTCGTCTTTGGCTTTGACGAGCGCGGACTTGGCTTCAGACACTCCAGCAGCGATCCGGTCGCGGAACTCGTTGACCGATTCGTCGGCCGAGCGCATGCCATTGGGCTCAAAACCCATCCGGGGGAGCCGGCCATTGTCTGTCATAAACGGCACCTGCTGCGTCGAGGAGTGGACATGGTTGTTGTAGGCAAATTCGGCCGCCGGTAGGAGCTCATCCCAGTCGTCCTGTTTGTAGCTCGTGAAGATACGGACGAACTGTTCGAGCTCCTGGTTGACACACTCGGTTTGGCCATCGGTCTGCGGGTGGTAAGCGGTGGAGGTAGCGGGTTCAATACCGATGAGGCGCCACAGTTCTCGGGTGAACTCAGCAATGAACTGCAGACCCCGGTCAGAGATGTACTTCCGGGGGGTTCCGTGGTGCCTCCACACGTTCCAGTAGTATAACCGGGTGGCTCCGACTGCTCCGAGGCTGGTGTGGCACTCGTTGAAGTGGGCCCGCTTACCAAGGATGTCGACAACGACCATGACCGCATCGAACCCGTGCGCCTCTGGAAGCTCGACTATGAAGTCCACCGAGACGGTGTCCCAGCGCTCGGCCGGAATCTCGGTTGGATGGAGCTCACCGTGGGGAAGTCGCCGAAGCGCCTTCGTCCGGTTACACGCGTCGCAGGTTCCGACATACTGACCGACGTGTCGGGACAGCTGGGGCCACCAGTAGTTCTGGGAGATTAACTCCAGTGTTTTGAAGCGGCCAGCGTGTCTGGCGACCCGCGTGTCGTGGTGCTGCTCCATAATCCGCCGGCAGAGGTCCTTGTTCTGTGGTACGACGATCTTACCGCGAAACAGGAGCAATCCATCCGAGATCTGCCATTCGGCCGAGTGGGGAGAAGGGGCCTTCCGGTTCTTGAGGAGCTCCCGAGCGACAAGCGCAACGGGGTCCTCGAGTTCCGGCTCGGTCGCAAACGCCTTCCGGACATCGCGCAGGAGGGGAACTTCGGGTCTGTCAACCACGATCCCCTCCATCGCCCAGATCCGGAAAAGCTCCGGCCGAAGGAGCGTAACATCCGAGTTCTCAGATCTGGCGCCGTGGTCCGGGCGGCGGGAGAGCGCATCCGGGCGACCCATGAGGCGACCCGGCTGGTGGAACAGGGCGAAGTCGAACTGGGACAGGTACAGGGACCACCTGGCCTGCCGCCGGTTCAGATTCTGCGACTTCTGGAAGTACTCCAAGTTCTTGTGGTCCGTCCAGATCTCGACCGGGTGCTGCGTGCCTTCGAGGAAGTGCCGCCACTCCTCTAGGGCTCGGACGATCGCAAGCATCTCCTTGTTGTGGATCACGTAGTTCCGTTGGACATCGTTCAAGCTCTTGGAGTAGAAGGCGACAGGGCGCCACTTTCCATCCGCATCCTGTTGCGACAGAACGGCTCCAGTCACCCGATCCGAACTGTCCGCTTCTAACCGGTACGGCTGAGATTCGTCCGGGAGGACCAAGACAGGCTCCGCGGTCACCGCGTCCTTGAGGGCTTGGAACGCGGCAGCCGAGGCAGCGGTCCAGGTCCAGGCCATGCCCTTCTTTGTCAGGTCGAAAAGCGGCCAGGCGACGTCCAAGAACGCCCGGATAAACCTCCGGTAGAAGTTCGTGAAGCCGAGGAACTGCTACACGTCCTTCTTGTTCTCGGGCTCGGGCCAGGCAGCGATGCCGGCGACCTTGACGGGGTCCATCTCGACGTGGTTGTGTGAGATGATGACGCCGAGGTATTCGATTGTGGACTTCTCGAACTCGCACTTCTCCGGCCGGAGGAAAAGGTGGTGTTCCCAGAGCCGGCGGAGCACTTCTCGGACGATTTCGCGGTGACGGGCGAGGTCAGAGTGCGCGATGAGGATGTCGTCCAGGTAGACCATGACATCTCTGGACAGAATCAGGTCCTGGAAGATGTTGTTCATCATCGTCTGGAATGTGGCCGGGGAGTTGGTAAGGCCGAAGTACATCACCAGCGGCTCAAAGAGCCCCCGGTTCGTATGGAACACGGCCTTCCATTCGTCACCTTCCCGGATCCGGACGTTGTTGAAGCCCCACCGGACGTCGAGTTTCGTGAAGAACCGAGCTCCTTTTAACCGGTTAATAAGGTCGTTGATTAAAGGGAGCGGGTACCGGTTCTTCACGGTCATCGCGTTGAGCGCCCGGTAGTCCTGGACAAACCGGAGGGCGCCGTCCTTCTTCTTGACAAAGAAGACCGGGGACACCATCGGAGACTTTGACGGGCGGATGCGGCCGGTACTCAATCCCTCTGAAATGAAGGCATTGAGCTCCTTCTGTTCGAGCGGAGAGATCGGGTAGACTTTACAATTGGCCGGTTTCGCATCCGGGACGAGCTTGATGGCGTGATCCAATGTCCGCCTGTCTGGGAGAGAGTCGAAGGACTCCCGGGCGAAGACGTCCGAGAAATCCGCAGCCCAGGGCGGGACCTCGGTTCCGGCCGGTGCGGAATTCCATGCGTGAGCCTCCGTGAGACGTTGCGAGACGGTGCTTCCCGCGCGGATCTCTTCGGCCGGGGCGAACACAGTGTAGAGGATGCGATCGCCCTCCTCGAGTTTGTCGTTGTCATCGTCATCATCTTCCGAGCCCGGAGTGAGGTCCGGAAGGTCATCATCGTCGGCCGGGTCGTACCCACCATCTCCGGTCCACTCTTCCGAGTCGACGGCGCAGATGGATGGGGTCGGACCTTCACGCAGCTGCCGGAGGATCGAGGCGGCGAGCTTCTCGTTCTTCCGGACAGCCCGTAGCTCCTCTCGGCAGGTGCGGCATCCGGTCGGGCAGCGCGTCATGCAAACCTCCTTGGTCTCCCAGTTGATCTCCGGATTATGTTTTCTGGAGCCAGGAGTAACCGAGGATGACGTGCTGTTTCCCGAGCCGAGTTACGGCGAGCTGGATACGCTCGGAGTGCCCCTTGTAGTCGACCACCATATCGACTACGCCGGTGATGCCGCCCGCTTGGTTCGGGCTGCCGTCCACATTGAGAACTGGGATGGGCTGCGAAAGGGGCCGGACCGGAAGGTTGCGGGAGATGACATACTCCGAGTCAATGAAGTCTCCGGTCGCTCCGCAGTTGACCAGAGCCTTCACCGACATCCGGGCGGCGGTCTCGACAGACTGCAGGTCCAACGGGATGTGCAAGGAGTTTCGGCCTTCGACAGAGTCGATGACGTACTGCCGGGGAAGTCGCCGTTCCCACTTCGGGTGATGAATGCGCCGAAGAGAGCCTGTCCTTGTTCCCGGCTCGGGGACAGGGCCTCCGTCACTGCCCTCGTTCCCAGCTCGGGGGCAATGCGGGTTTCCGTCTCCAGGACGGAAGGAAGAGTCTCAGTTGCTCAGACAGAGACAGGGATGGGGGGTGCGCCTCTCGCTACTACCTCGGACTCAAATGTATTGGAATTATCTGAATACAGGAGGGCGTAGCGATTAGGGGATGCGATCGAGGGCGCACCGCTCACTCGGCCGGGCGGGGAAAACCTGCCGGTTCCATCTCATCTCCGTCCACCGACTCGGCCGGAAGCGAGGCGGAGGTGGAGAGCCGGGCAAACAGCTCGTCGAGGAGGTCGTCTCCGAGTTGACGAACGACCTCGTCGAGAACGTCCACGTGCCGGACGTCCGATGTAACCGGGCATTCCCGGGCGATGTGTCCGGCCGCACCGCACCGGAAGCAAGAGCGTGGGAAAGCGCGCGCTCGGGTCCGGTCAACGTCCATTGGAACGACCGCTGGAAGCGCGGGTCCGGGAGCTGGGGCAAACGAGACCGTAGCGTGCGCGGGGGGTGCAGCCGGGAAAATCCCCGCTCCCCGCGGCCGAGGTAAAGTGGCCGGGGGCCGAACCGGAGGGTTTCCGGATCCGGCTCGGCCGAATGCCTCGTACTGGCGGAAAGCGCAACGCGCGCCAGCCGTCGTAGTCGGTGAGGTCGGGGGCAGTTCCGGATGTCGTAATCGCGACGTTTGATCCGCGGGTCGAGGCCGGAGCGGTACTTGGTGACCCGGACGAGAGTGTCCGAGTAACCGGCCGTTACGGCCAGTTCCTCGAAGTCGTCCGTGTACCGGTAGATGTCGTGGGAGCCCTGGAAGTACGAGCGGGACTCAAGCTTGGTGAGGGCTTGGTCCTGTTCGTTCTCCTCGACGAACCGGAGCCGGAACTCGGCCTCGAACTGGGCCCAGGTGGGGAATGGGAACAGTACGGCCGATGCGCGCCGTTCCGCCCATCGGGCGGCCGTGTCCTTCGACATGAAAGACATGGCGAACCGGACGAGTTTTTCCTGCGAGACGAATCCGTCCGCCATGAAAGCTTCCGGAACCAGCCGGTAATAGGTGAGGACGGAGTGAAGGAACATCCGTCCTTGCGTCCGGTCGCCGTCAAAAACAGCCGGGGGGTTCGGTTGAAGGACCGTTTTTGGAGCTGGGTGGGGGGCCGAGAAATCTGGACCCGGCACCGGAGCCGAAACGGCAGGGGCGGGGGCAGGCGGCAGATTTTGGGTGCTCAGCAATAGCTGGCGGAGCGTGTTTTGGATGCTCTCGAGGGAGCCTTCGACAGCAGCGAGCTGGTCCATGGCTTCGGAAGCCGGATCCGGAGTGTGAACACTCGGGATCTCGGGTTGCACGGAGTCAGGTGCAAGCGGCTGGTCCATCGGAACGGAGGCGGGGTTGAGATTTGAAGTGGGGGAGGATGGAGCACTGGAGTAGTGGTCCGAATCCGTACCTGCACCAAACTTCCCAATCTTGACCGGTTGATCCCTTAGATCCTTTCTTCTGCTGTAAGGGCAACCTTAAGCTCGGTGCGGGGCGCCGGAACTAGCGGGGGAATCCGAAGAATCAATATAGGTACTAAAATACAAGAGCGGAAATACTACGCACCTAGTGGGGGAATCCGAAGAGAAGAAAGGATGAGGATTCCCACGCTAGGCGTAACCTTATATACTAATTGGTAACTACCCAGTAGCACGTGTCCGGAGGTATCTACAATGATCGTGGGCCTGATCGCACAGCACGTGCCAGCGAGAGCGGGTGGATGTCCTGGGTGGTTTGGCGGTCGGATAGAAGGGCGCAGAAGTATCCGGAGCGCCGGGCGGAAAACCGTCCGAAGTGTCCGGAGCCGGTCCGGATGGAGAAGCGTCCGAAGCGGCCGAAGCGGCCGAAGCATCCGGATCGGGTCCGGATGGAAAACCGTCCGAAGCAGGGGTTCCCCTGACAGGCTTGTACCACTCATTCTAGTCTCATCGTCCTCATACATCCCTTGCAACCAAAGGGTTTCTCACAACCTGAAGTTCTTGTCTACCGGAACCAATTTTTCTTTGACATGTTAGTATGAGTTGTTGAAATGACCTAAAATTATTCCATTAGACCAATGCCGCCTCTTAAAACAAGTGTCATCGAGTCTCTGCCATATCATCCCAAGATATCCATGTGCTGTCTTCAAGCCATTTCGGCCCTGGAAAAATGGAGTGAAGACGGAATATATTGAATTTCCGAACTCTTTCTGAGCCATCTTTGAGCAGGGATACTCAAAGACTGGTGCCATACATGATTTGGAGACTGCTCAGGTGTAGGTGATGAAATCTTGGGCTGACAGACACACAAGCCCGACTGTATGACGAAATAGTTGAACACAAGCCCGTTTGTCTGATGGCATCAGACAAACGGGCTTGGGCTTGATCTTGGCTGCGACAATGTTCATGTGGGAATGAGCTTCAGGAGTATAAATTAAAATTCAAACTTGATGCTTCAGTTGATTCAAATAGACATGATACAGAATTCCGTTGCATAGGCTTGAAAATCCCGCTGATATTGACCTACAAGTTGAACGCAAGCCTGTTTGTCTGATGGCATCAGACAAACGGACTTGTGGATAGTTAAGACGTTTTTTGCAGGTATCCTGGTTTTTTTCAATTCGGTTAATGTTTGTGACCTTTTGTGTCGTCTTTTGTATCAGTTTTTCAAGGGAGGGACATTTTTGGCTTGCGAAACAGGCTTGTTTGGGCTCGTGGATGTGGGTGTAGTTTGCTCGCTTAGCGCCAGCCAAAAGAAATCAACGGGCTTGTGGGTACTACTCATGTGCCAGTGCATACACCTTGATTCTGGATGATTCTAGAGCGTCTAGTAGGTTGCTATTTCAAAGGCTTGTTTTTTTGTTTTGTGTCTTTTGCTTGGTAATGTAAGAATCATCGGTTACCGTGAGTACAACACTGACCATGATCATCAGTTCTGGGGAAAATGCGAGCTTGTGTGGATTACCAGGCCTCTTGGGTGATAATATGTCCTTTGTGAGCTGGGGAGTTGGCGCTGCATGCAAACTTCCTGTGTTGTGCGGGCAATTGTTCCGTCTTGTTGTACTTCGCTTTCAGTATACTCCGAAACCTTCTCTTTCATATCAGAATTATGACACAATTATCTAATACAATACAGAGAGCTAAAATGAAGCCAGCCAAAAGAAAACCATATT